>VXBI01000018.1:10366-42329 GCA_013397375.1 Toxostoma redivivum | reverse complement strand
CCACTTTCTACCTTTAACTAGTTAAAAAGTATTTGTTTCTGCATCAAAAGCCTGGGAGAGTTAAAGGCTGGACACCTGGAATCCAGCATTTATAGTCTTCCAAGCCCATGTTGGAGTAACCAGAAGATAAAGAAAAGACTAACAACGACATTTCAGCCTGAGTGCTGGAGAGTCCCTGTCTGGGAAAAAGATAATAAAAAGACTGAAAAACATGAACTAATTGGCATTAGAAGCCAATAACCAATAGAAAACAGAAAACTATTAATGAAGAGAATTATGAAATTTAAACCAAATGAACATTAATTTCTTTGTTTGCTAAAAATAATTAAATAAGTGAAAAGTTCTGAAGGTCGTGTGTATGTAGGTGGAGCCATCCCCATGTACCCTGGCCAGAATAAAGTAATGCCTATTCCCTAATACTAAAAGAAATAGTGTTAGAGAGTTTCATTTAACCTGACTTTTTTGGTGACACAACCACAAAACCAGGGCTGAAATGCAAAGAGTAAATTTATTTCATTGCCTCGCTAACCAGAGGATCCCAAAGCATTACCCAGGTGGAGACACAGGCAGCAACATAGGCATCATTAGGCTCAGTTCATGCTAGCAGGCAGCAGATCTGCTGTTTGCACCAGTTTATTCAGGGCCCATGCGCGCATAGTTTAGCACCATGCTGTGATGTCCTCTGTGCTTTTTATGATCTCTGAGCTTTGATCTCTCTTCCAAAACAGGGAGGTCAAGAATGTCCATAAGAGCGCCTCCAAGTCTCTCCAAACACCCACATTGTCTCTAAGCAGAAATTCTACTTCTCAAAACAGAGGATAAACAGCAGTGGACGTAATATATGGGGTTTCCCACACTGTTATTTTCCAGGCTTTGGCATTCCCAGCTGCAAGGTCACTTGAGCAAATCTACCATCCTCCTTGCCATTCTTCTGCTTTTAAACCTTTCCACCCGACACTGACAGAGAGCAGCTTTAGACTGGATATTTGGAAGAATTTTTTTCCTGTGAGGGTGGTGAGGAACTGGAACGGGTTGCCCAGAGAAGCTGTGGTTGCCCCATCCCTGGAAGTGACCAAGGCCAGGTTGTATGTGACTTTGAGAAACTTGGTCTTTGGAAGGTATGTCTGCCCATGTGAGGGGGGAAATTGGAGCTATATGAGCTTTGAGATATCTTCCAATCCAAACCATTCTAGGATTCTGATTTGTGGTGCAGTGCATTTGTTGGGGTTGTGTTTGTAGGGCTTTGCACTTATGGGGGTTGTATTTCCGTGGGCATATATTTATGGGAGTTGCTTTTGCGGCCCTGCGCATTAGTTGGGTTTCCATTTTTAGACCTGTTCCTTTTTGGGGCCGCGCTTGCGGTAGCAGGAGCGCTGCCTGCCTCGTCCGATGCGCCACCGCCGGACGCCAACGATAAAATTAAATCCTGATTGTCCCCGCCCGCCAGCAACGTGACTACTGCGGGGCGACGGGCGCGCAGGTGTAATAGTGGTGTGTGACGAGGGAAGCGCGGAGGCGCTCGGCTGTGGCGGCGGTGGAGAGTGTTACCCGGATGTCGCGCATGTGCGGTGGTGTCCAGACGTGTCGGAGGCGGCCGCGGAGTGCGAGCGGCCGGAGCTGCGGCAACGAGGCGACGGTGACGACAGCCGTCACTGGGCGCCCGAGTTCCCCCTCCCCTGCACCGCCGGCCTGAGGGTGGGGGGGCGGAGGCCTGGCCCGCTCTGCCGCACCGGGGCCGGCTGAAGACGAGACTAAGCTCATCCCTGCAGCCGTCGCCACCCCTCACCCCAGCCGCAGGCCGCGCCCGGAAAGCGGCCGCTCCGCCGCCGCCCGCGGCCCAGGTAACATCCGCTCTCGCCTCTCGTCTGCCTGTCCGCCGAGGCTGCCCGCAGTACGCCCTCTCCTACCGCTCGTCGCCGAGGCTGCCGCAAGACCGGGCCGCGCCGCGCCCCACCGCGCTGGGGGCGTGCCGGCTGCTGCTCCCGGGAGCCGAGACAGCGGCTCCCTCCACCCGCCGCCCAGGGGCTTCTCCTCGGTCCCGCTTCTCTGGCTTCCCCTCCCTGGCTCCTTCCCCATCTCTCCCTCTTTTCCTGAACGGGGAAAAAAATATGATCGCCCCGCCTTCAAACTTTTAGTATTATTTTTTTTAAATCCTGGCAAAGGCTCTCCAACCGGCCTGCTCCTAGTTAAACTTTACTCCGCTGCCGTTCGTACAGACTGCTCTCTTCCTCCTCTCTCCCGCACGCTGGAGAAACGCTCTGGGTGGTTTTATGTGAGCCGCTTCTCGTTTAGTTCTTTGAAATCTGCCATCTTATTTGCAGTAACAAAGAACGGTGCTTTTAGCTCATTTTCAGACAGCATGGGCCTGCTCAGCACAAGGGGTATTAAGATTGTTCCTTCTTTACCCTTCATCTTCTCGTCCCTATTTCTGTGAGTGTGAGTTTTGTGTGAGGTTTGTGACTTGCTGCATAGTTGAGCCTTATATGTTTTACCTATGAAGACGGGTTAATTTGCGGGGCAATCTAGTTGAGGGTTAGGTGTGTTATCACTTAGTAACTAAATTGTGCTACTACAAGCTAGTCCTTCTCAAACACATATGGTTGGAGTAGGATCATGGTGTCTTTTACCACTGCTTCTCAAATTATCTTGGTTAATAATAGTGTGCCACTGTCAACAGGCAAGAGTGAATCCAGGCTCCTGCACTGTTGTTACTTTCTTCAATAATGTAGATAATTCCATGCAAGGTTGTTGAAATAGCTATACTGCCCTATAAAACTAAACGTGTTTTTGTACTCCAGCATCATGATAAGTAGAGAACTTGTCCTTCTGGCCTTCCTCTTATTTTTCTTGGTTGGATTGTGACTAGAAGGAGTTTCTTCTCACTTTGCATTCATGAACCTCTTTTGATTTGCTTGTTGTGTAGGCATGTTTAATATTGATATAGAAAGTTTATTTCAAAGAGCTGAAGCCTAAAGAAAAGCAGTGTCTCAAAGTAATTAGAATTCCTTTTTTTAGGTAGATGGCTCTTTACGGAATGCATTCAGGTGACGCTAACACAATAGGGATGTGAGTTTTGAGAGGAATCAACAGATTTAGTGGAGAACAAAGGTGTGCTGAGAGCAGATCCCTGGATCCTGATGAGGAGCAGCCTTTGCTGTGCTGTTGTTAAGGTCTTGCTGGAATTTTAGGACTCCTTCTACGTGGCTAACCTTGTGAAAAAATATACTTTTGTTCAAGGCTGAAATTTTCCATGTTTCCAGAGGTGATTTTTTTTTTTAAGTTTGAACAAGTGCAGAGAACATTATACCTGTGCAGATTGCAATAAAGAACAGATGTTCTCTAATACACCTATTGCTGGGGTATCAAAACATTACATACCAGTGAAAAATCATACCGTTTTTGCCTGAGCAAGGTTTGATTCTTCCTTTTATTACTTGGTGTAGTCACAATTGTTTTCTCTGTGAGCTTTCAACCAATTACTATTTGCCCTTGTTGAAGGAAGCCTTCTGCAAGTTGAATCTTGCAGGATCCTCTGAGGAAGAGTTCAGATTTGCCCTGTCATTCTATGGCAAGGATTTTCATCACCTTCTGCTCTCTGAATGTGATCTCTCCTGCCGTTTCTGGGTTTTTATCCTCATCCTCAGGTGCTAGGATGAGGAGGGGATGATCTCTTGCTCAGTGGGACACCAGGGGTGCTCTTTCACAAGTGAGGTAGTTTGAGGTGCCTAGAACTGTATTGTGGAAATAGATCAAGTTATAGAGGAGCTTACTGCCCTTCCCACTCTCATGGTGTAAGGGGCAGTAGTCTTCCTTCTCTGACCATACAGAAGTCTGTATTGAAAAGAGGAGTTGTTTTCAGCTGTATGCTTTCTCAAAAATAAAAATGTGGAGAGAGAAGAGTGGAACCAAAATGAAAAATGAAACTTTCTAGGATTTAAGATGTATGTGTATGTAGTCACATCAGCGTAGTAGCTCTACCTTGCTCATTGTATCCTGCCCCTCCATGCATTCAAAAACAAGATAGGGATTGGGATGTCTTTTTACTGTTGTATTAATTTCTTGAACAAGATTAGGAAACTGGAACTGTGTGCAGCAGAAACGTTTGCTCTGTTTATAGGATCAGTCTGTTGCATTTGCAAAGTGCTTTTCAAAGCAGTCCAAGTGCACAGGTTGAAGCTGAGAGGAGTAAAAATGCTGAGAGCTGCACTTGGTAGCTACATCAGATCAGTTTCTTCCACAAAGAAATGGTTGCTCCTACTTTTTTAAACTGAATTTATATTAAGATGAAAGTTGCGACTCAGAGTTGACATAAAGCTCTTTTCCAGTTCCTTTTATGCTGTCGTGTCATAAATTTTTGTAGCTACTGACAGTGAGATGTTCAGAATTGAGACGTGATTCAGATATGCACACAAATATAGTATTCTGGGGAATGTTGGCTCTTACTGTACAAAACAGTGTGAGTGTAGTACCTTCTTAGTACTCTCTCCTGCTCTTTAATGCTAGTTGTTTTTATGTTTACACTTTGTTTCTGTTCACCCTTTGGGCAAGTAGATAATAGTCTAATATGCTGGAATGTATCTGCAGTTTAATAATTCATATATTCATCAAATCACAAGCTTCCTTTTGTTTTATTGGTTTATGGATTTTTCTTTATCATAAAACTTATACTACTGCATTATTAAACAGCAAAACTGTAGTAATGTTTTGTAGTTAAAAGCTATCAAATGTATATGCTGATTTTCTGACATCTTTGTGTTTGTCTAATTTTGGAGACGAGAGCCTTTCTTGTCCTTTATTTGTGTGAAATGTTCTAGCAAGGTGTCAATTTGTATGCTTTTCTAATTAGCCAGTTTGTTAGCATCGCATGACTGCCTAGTATCAAAATGCTGGAAATCTGTTTGGGATGGCTGTTACTAGTAAATCACATTTCAAAGTATCAGTGGCAGGTTCACTACCCTAGTCATTTACAGTAGGATTTATCATATCAGTGTCGGGCCTGGATTAACTGGCCCAAGATGTTGGATTACTGATTGCCTGGATCATATTCCTTTGGATTACATCCCTGATTTCCAGGTCCATAACTGCTTGGTTTGTCTGCATAAATGTATTGTTTCCTTTTCTTGTTGGGGGTTGATTGTTCTCCTCAAATTGCAAAATGTGGCTTAAGTTCATTCTTAATATGTAGAAAAGGATGAGAGTTCTTTTTAAGAAACTTAAATTTGTAATTTCTCAGAAAATTTCAACCAGATTAGAGTATTGGAAATGGGAATTATTTGGAGGAAAGGATTTTTCAGATGAGCTTCAAGATTTGCTTGGCTGAATGACTAGGGCACATTTAATAGGAGTTTGGGTGAGGTCTTCAGGCTATATAGGGTGTATGGAAGAATTATGGTGTTTGTTCAAGTATGCATCAATCTTGACAGAAGAGTTTCAGTTAATGGTTACTTATCAGTTCTCTGAGATAATAGTGTGTTTGTTACAGATCATCAAGGGTGTTTTTAATTATCTGGCAATCTGAACTAATTTTATCTTACAGATTTACCTATTCAGTCTCTTATTCTTGTTTTGCAGAACACTAGTTGTTGTTCACTTGTTTTATAATATACCTGTTAATACTTAGTTATTGAAATAAATTACTTTCTATAACATAGAATTATAGAATCGTTAAGGTTGGAAAAGATATTTAAGTTTGAGTCCAAACATAATCAAGTACTTCTCTATAACTTTGTAACTTATTAGCATTTTTGTTACCTGTCCCTTTTTTTTCCTGTTCTGCTTGCATCACACTATAGAAAAAGGGAGAGAAATACCTTTTTGTTCCTTGGTAAATGAAGCTGAGCTTTACTACAAGCACTGTCTCCTGCTGCTGTTTTTGTCATGTTCCCTGTCTCTCTGCCTCTTTTTTTCCAAAGCACACTCACCCATTTGTGTTTCCATTAAATTCCTGGGTAGAGGGAATTAAGAACTTCTTTGCTCAATATATTTGGCCCTATGTATTCAACTGTAAATCTAAGCTTGAACTGTAGTGTCCATTTCTAAAACATAAAAACTTGGCTTGTCTCCAAAATATACTAATACTTCTGGTGCTTCAGAGGAAATATGTCATGACACTTATCAATATGTGCAAGATTGATACCCACTGACCTCACTCCCTCTTTTTGGGGATCAAAATTGCAAGATTAAAGACAAGATTTCTGTAGATGTGACTTCTAAAAGGAGGCTCCTGAATGAATGTGCAATTATACACCAGCAGTGTTTAACAGTATTCAAATTCCTAAATAACTGGCCTGCCTTGCAAAAATGCTGAAGAATCAGAAGCTCCTACTGAACACTGTGGCAGCTGAGGGACTACTCAACATTTCTGAAGATCAGTACACTTAAATAAGGGTTTATTTGCTTGCTCTTAGTCTTCTGAAAGTCAGCCATCAAAATTCTCACTCATGGTTTTAGGGATGTAAAAGAGCTGCATGTCTAATTTTAAGCATCTCTTTATTTAAAGCTCCTTTAGCTAGTAGCTTTATCAAATCACTTATTTGTGATTACTTATGTGAATCTATCTGGGATGCTATTTTATATTTAAGGAAAATTATATTCTATTTTATTTTAGCTGGTAAGCTTTGAGATTTATGTGAATTCGAGTTTCTGTGGAGAATGAATGGCAGGTTAAACTTGACTTTTAATAGAGGCTTATTGATTTGAAGCATTAAAAGAAGCTAGTATTGAGGGAGAAACTTTAATAGCTAGGTTAAATGATCTTACTCAAACTTATAGGTAATTGTTTTCCTTTGGGAGAAACTAGGTCCAGAAGCATCCTTACAAAAGAAAAGTCTTGAAAATGGAGGGGGGGAGGATTTGCGCTGTGTTTTTTCCCAAGTATACCGAAATGTGATATATTCAAGTTGAAATCAGAAAAAATACTAAATAGGGAAGAGTTTGTTTCCTTTTATAACTGTGCTGGATTTGTGTTGCAATATTCCTTTTACAAGGAGGGAAGTCATGTTAATACTGTAATTTGTGTGATACATTAACTTCCTAAGTTAACATCTCACTCTTATTTTTGTGCAATGCATTTGTTTCCAATAAATAGCTGCTACTGCTGTACCTCTAATGACATGGAAAATTCCAGTGCAGAAACAGGTCTTTGACTGGATGTGTTCTTCAGATAATAAGAACAAACATTTTTTTTCTAACTATTTAAATCACATATATTTTATTTGCATTGCTGAGAACAACATGGTAGTTTCAAAAAGGCTTATATTTTAAGCTTACTTGGAAAATGTAAATGTAGTAAAATCGCTTATATGTATTTGCTGCCAGTTTCTTAAAGTCAGACCACATAGTTCATAGAATGGTGTTAGTGAAGCCAGGGCTGCTTGAAGAACCAGAGGAGCTTTTTGACAACATTAGACTCCTTTTCTGCGACTGCACAAAACCTGCTGTCCTATGTTTCTGGATAAAGCAAGATAAAGTGTAATAATTGGCTCATTCAGAATCAAGAAAATCAGGCCAGCTATAATTTGTGGATTAAAGGAAACTTAAAAAGGATCATGTCTGTTGGCTTTGAGAAGAATGACTTCATGACTAGAAACCACTGTAGGTTCTTAACAAACTGAGTTTAAAGGATGTGTTAGGAGAGACTTGGTCTTGAGCTTATATTGAGTGTAATTAAGACAGTTCTGTTTGAGACAATTCAGAAGTGCTTTTTTGTGACTTCAGTTGATTTGTGTTGATCCAGAAGAAGCTGGATCCAAACAAGAAAAGACAAACGTGCCAGTTTAGGTTTTTATATCTAAAGATGCACACAATACTAATTTATATAAATGTGTATTAAGTTAATGGCCAGGTACAATTTTTGCCTTTCTGATTAGCAAAGAGAAATAGAATTGGTCGGAGGTCAGAACATAGTTGAATTATTTGAACAGGATTATTAAATGAAGATGACAGATGATTCTGGTGTATATTCATGCTTATTCACTATTCACATTTTGTTTAAATCAGTGCCACTTGATTCCCAGCCAGTATTTTCACTTGTTTTCATCCTGCCAGTATAAAACATAGGAAATCATTGTTACTGTTCTCCTTATCCTGATTAATTTAATATATTTCTATATGTACATACTATGTGTACATATATATAAACTATTATTTAAATATTGTTACTGGGGAAAATAAATCTTATATCTAAAACTGTGCAAGCAGTGTCTTAAGCATGTTTTAGCTATCATGGGACAAGAAATGCAGTTTTGTCGTGTGCTTTTAATATCCTGCACTTGAAAATAAAAGAAGCACAAAGCCACAGACTTCCTTAGAAACATGATCTGCAATGTTAAAAAGAAATCTAATGTAGATATTTTTTCCTCCTAGGTTTTACCAAGAGACAGTACATCTAACACTTAACTTGGATCATCTCTTGTTCATCAGCTTGAAAATTGTAACAGCCCCCAAAACTGACATTTGATCTGAAAGAAAAAGCTGTGACAAATGGACAATATGTCTATTACTAACACACCTACAAGTAATGATGCTTGTCTGAGCATTGTCCACAGCTTGATGTGCCATCGACAAGGTGGAGAGAGTGAAACTTTTGCAAAACGCGCAATTGAAAGTTTAGTTAAAAAGCTAAAGGAGAAAAAAGATGAATTGGATTCTTTGATTACAGCTATAACCACAAATGGAGCTCATCCTAGCAAGTGTGTTACAATACAGAGAACGCTGGATGGGAGGCTTCAGGTTAGTACCAGTGAAAATTAGATGTTTTCCTTCTAGTGAAGCTGGAGCAAAAGTGAGTGACACAAGATCCTAGAGTGTTGAGGAAGAGTAGCTCTTCTTTTGCATCTACCCTTGCCCCTGTTTGTAGGCATGTTTTATGGCTGGAGCTGTGGACTGCTGCAGTAGTTTTTTGCTTGTTTGTTTATTTTTTCCCAAAAGGAGCAGAAGGCATTGGATCAGCTGTTCTAAATGAGTATGTGTGTGGCAGTAAAAACCAGGGTCATGTAACAAATTCAGCTGTTTATCCTGGTATTTTCACTACAAGCTTCTGTTAGCTCTGTGTTGGTCAGAAGTATAAAGACAGACCTATTCTAAGAAGGTACTCCAAGGAGTCTGCACTGAGGATTTATGTTAGCCTTATATCATCAGTTCTCAGTACCTGTATAGCTTGGGTTGCAATTTCCTTGTTCCAGGACAGGTGTCATGTTTGCTGGCTAGCTTTCTGTCTACCCTAGAAGCATTTTTTAAATTTTTATTTTTTCATTATAATGGATTGGCATTCTTCTACTTGTAAATTCCTTATCGTGTAGCTCAAGGCCTCGTTCCTCTTCTGGGGCAAAGCTCCTTAATCATCCATGGTGGGGAAGGTGACCATACATACTACCTTAAGCACAAATTCTGCTTCTGCCATTTTGTATCCAGTATTTTTTTCCTTAAGAATCACAGTTCGATTTGACCATAGCAAAACCCTAATAGAGATTTATTTCTGTTGAGTACAGAACTTGGGTAAACTGTACATCACCATTTTTTTCCATATTTTGATGATGGAGAGAGGTTGTGTTATTTGTCCTCTTCCAGCTTTGCTCCTCACTAAGTAAAATGAAATGTGTTGCTACTTTCCCAATCAACTTTTGTGTCTAACTTTTTAGGTGGCTGGTCGCAAGGGATTCCCTCATGTGATTTATGCTCGTCTTTGGAGATGGCCTGATCTTCATAAAAATGAACTCAAGCATGTCAAATATTGTCAGTACGCTTTTGACTTAAAATGTGACAGTGTCTGTGTAAATCCTTACCATTATGAGCGTGTAGTATCGCCTGGCATTGGTAAGTAGACTCTTGATTTAAAATGGAACAGTGGGGATAAAATGTAAAATGTTTCCTTTCTAAATTAGAAACATTAATTTTTAATGATCTAATTACTCTCATATACTCTTTTCCATCTTCCTAATGGAATTATTATTTTATTCCAAATTTAAAAGAACAATTTTTGGTTTTTGTTCAAGCCTTTCTGTTGGCTTTGCACACAGTTCTTGCAGTTAATGTGTATCCTAGGAATAATTTAGCATTGAGACTTCTGTTGAGATAGAGGGGGTATAATATGTAGTCTGTAGTACCAATTTGTAAAGTTTATAAACTTAATGTTCAAAAGTTGTTGAAAATCTGAATATAATTTTCTACGCCTCCTTTTCTTTTTCTTCTTTTTAAAGATCTCTCGGGACTGACACTCCAGAGTTCTGGTAAGTAGTTCTGTTTACTATTGCATTTCTATGGGCACAAACTGTGTTAAATTTTTCAGTATGTACACAGTTTATTCCATTCTATCTCCTTGGGAAAGATTATAGATAACAGATGAAAGCGTATTTTTCTCTCTGGTTTTGGAAAAACCAGCTAAGTAGCATATAAGAAGCGTGATAAATTCTTTAAATTGAGGCTTCATCTGAGCTTGTCGGTAGGTTCTGTTTTCATTGCTCACAACTTATAAGCCCCATAAAAAAAAAACCCCAAACAAAACTCACCGTTGAATGCTGCTAATTAATAAAAAAACCTAGACACCCAAAACTGTGCGCACCTGTATTATATGCTAATTAATTGAATTGGGAATAATAGATGCTTATAATGTAATAAGTAGTTTAACAATAAACTGGTATAAGTTCTGTAATTAATATGCAATTGAATGAAGGAGTAACATTCTTGCTGTCTCTGAAACTTGAGAGAAATTGGACATTAAATCTCCAATGAACATTGTGCAGCTGGTAACTGCTTTATTTCAAAACTGATTTTTTTTTTTCCTTCAGGAAGAAATTCATAGAGAAATTTGGGTTACCCAATATTTTTCACAAAGACAACTTAAAAAAACCCCAACCCACCCAACGAACTTAACTTCACAAGCTTTATCTTGTTTGCTCATCTCTGCCAATTGTTATATGTATCTTCTGAAAAATGATCCTTTTATACAGAATCAAAGCTTACTAGCCAGCAGTTAAATACATAAATGTTTTTGTGTCATGACCCTGTTTTAGCAGCAGGAAACAAAATTTAGTCAAATTTTAATATATTTAGGTCTGCTTTAAAAATGAGCATGGGAGCTAATGTAGTGTGTTATTTAAAGATGCTCGATAGGATATAGATAGAATACATAGAAATAAATTATTGTGGTGACAATGGTAGGAATTTCCTTACACTGTATGTGGAATATTCTGAATTAGTGGCTACATTATTAAATATGGAGTACCGGTGTATTGTTTTTGAATGTGAATTTGATGTTTCTAGTCAATTTGAATGGGAGTTGCTTAAAATTATTTAAGGGATACATGAAGTTTATGTACTATGTTAATGAATTGTTTTTCATAGGATCTTTATTTATGTTCTTATTTGTATACTCAGAATTGATTTGTTAACTACTGCATTAATATATATTTAGGTGCTTGACAAAAAGCATGTTCTTCCCTTTTATTAACCATGTCCAATCACACAGTGATGGACTAGAAAGCAAAATGCTATTGGAGCCTACTATTATGGGGCTTGTTTGATAGCAGTAAGCAAAATAAACAGTTTGCTTTTCTATTCTAGTTATGCTTCAGTTATGCTGTCTTGAAGTGTTTATTTATAATTTAGTGGAGTGCTTTAGCAACGTTTATATAGGTTAAATTCTCCCCCCACTAGTTTTAATGGCATTGTTACTGCTTAAATGTAGTAGCACAATCTATAGTTAAATCCTGAAAATATATTTGCTTTGCATGTTTAACTGTTTGTTTCTTCACAGCTCCATCAAGTATGTTGGTGAAAGATGAATATGTTCATGACTATGAGGGGCAGCCATCACTGTCTTCTGCTGAAGGCCATTCAGTCCAAACCATCCAGCATCCACCAAGTAACAGGGCATCTACAGAGCCTTATAGCACCCCAGCCATGTTAGCTCCTACTGAGGCTAGCACTACCAGCACCACTAATTTTCCCAACATTCCTGTGGCTTCAACAAGTAAGATTGAGATGATATCAAATACTAAACTCTGAAAATGTGAAAGCTCAAAGATAACCACTGATTTTTGACAAAGTAGATCTTGTATTGGAACTGTGCTGCTGCCACACTACACTGGAAAAATGTGTGTGGCAATATGATCTAGGCAGTCTAGTAAGCATTAACATAAGGTTTTACCTTGGAGCATAATTTGAGTAACTTTTCCTGGTGGCCCAGTCTTTTCTCAATGAGACTGACACTACATGACTGTTACAAGACTCTTGAATATGCCAAAGGTTCAGTAACACAGTGTTAAAATAATTGGCCAGTAACAAAAATATTGCGGCTATTATTTGATAATTGTTGTAGAAATGGAAGAATTTTATTATTTTATCACAACAGCTGTCTTGGTTTGAAAGACGGGTGTCTGCCAAGAAAGGCAGGAGCCTCTTTTTAAAATGGAGAAAGTAAACCCCCTCCCTCCAAATTATTATAATTTTGAAATAAAGGGGCTCTCAGGCAAAGATATGAGAATAGGAATAACAGTTCTTTACTAGGAAAATTAAAATAGAAATACAGTATTACAGAGAATAAAGCCAAAAAACACTGACAGAGTCAGAATACAACCTGACACCCTGTCANATAAAGATGACTGCTCCCCCTGGTTTTATCAGATTGCCCATTAGCAGAGAATATCTCCCACAGAGATAAGGATCACTGCCCCACCTGGTTTCAACAGATGGTGATAGAATACACACCTCCGGTCACATCCTGAATTGTAACCCAAGACAACAGCAAATGGAATAACAAACAGTTATGCTGTAAGGTAGCAGTATCAAGATGTTTTAAGGCAAATTTTTAGTGTTCCACAATTGACAAAATGTATCTTCCAGTTTTAACTTGATTATTTTTATAATGGCCCACTATACTACCAAAGTGACAACCCTAATTAATATTTTCATGAGTCTGTGGAAGTGCTGCATTGAAGTTTTTTGTTACTTTTTTGTGTGTATTTGGTGTAAGTGGAAGAGTCTGGTTTGCCAACACCGAACCTCACATTTCACTCCACCAGGACAGTAAAGCATTATGTGTGCAGTGTCCTGCAGCCCTAATGTAGGGAAACCATGAAGTTTGGAGGGGTTTCACATACTCATTGTCACTTTAATATCAAGGATGTGTGAATATGATGGATTTCATGTTATCTAATTTGAATTATGGTGGAATCATGTTTTTCATAATGTATTGAATTTTAGCTGGCAACTTTTTTGTTAAAGCTAATGATGGTTTTGCCAAGCTGAGATGTGGTGTCTGTATTTGTCTCCTGTAGAGAAAAAAGGATAGGCAATTTAATTGTATTGCTTTTGCACAACAGTTTATTGTCAATAACTTTTTCTCATCAGTGTTATAATTGTTGGAGCCAAGTGGACAAGAAAAAAAGGTTCATTTTTAGGTTTTAGTTCAAGTTCTCAATGTATTAAATTCTGCTAGCCCACATCAGTTTGAGAGTGCAAGTGCACTTGTGAGACTGCTGATTGGTTTAGTGTTAATGGCCGAGCTGAAGTCTTTTAAAATCAAATTCTGTTAACCTGTTCTGAAATATATGTAGTTTTACTTTAAAGCTTAGATAATTCTTGAAATACTTACTTGGGAGGAAAAAAGCCCAGCAACTTTCTCAGGAAGGAATCCAGTTATGTATGCAACTCTATTCAAGAACTATTTCTAAAAACAAAATACTGTTCAGTATGTTTTAGATGAATGCAAATGAGTGTTCTCCTTAGGAACAGTAGTTATAACATGCTGAAAATAAACAACTTATTGGACCTGCTGCTGGCCTGTTTGGATTCACACCAAATCTACTCCAGCTATGTTATTCAGTAAAACCTGACATTTCTTCTTTCCTTTCAAACTGAAAAATGAGATGTGAACAAAACAAAGATGCATTTGATAAACATGGTTCTTTGCATACTTTTACTCTTTAAAATATTAAGGGTGTCAGAGTCAAAATAAGTTGATGCAGAGCATCTTGCTTCAAGTTTCCCTAAGATACTCTGGTGGATGGAAAAAAATACTGAAACCAGACTTGAAGGAACTGTGTATTGCAGTGCCCCTAGGTGGGTGTATTTTCCTACTCAGTAGTGCTGAGCTCTTATTAATTAAGATTTTGGAACGTTCATGAATAGGTAGTGTGTTCTTTTACCAGGTCAACCTACCAGTATATTGACAGGTAGCCATAGTGATGGACTCTTACAGATTGCTTCAGGGCCTTAGCCAGGAACTCAGTAGAATGGGTTTAGAGCTCAGCCAGCTGCTTACCATCACAGTATATATATATATGTGTGTATGTGCACTCTTCTTAGTTTTATAAAGCCAGTTTCCAAATGTCAGGAGAAATAGAGGATTGGAAGTGAGATACAAAAAAAAAAAAATCCCTTTAAAACCAACCACTCCTTTCTTTTTCTAGATAGTACTACAACTTGGACTGGAAGTCGGACAGCAGCCTACACACCTACCATACCTCACCACCAGAATGGCCATCTTCAACATCATCCACCTATGCATCCTGGGCATTTCTGTAAGTACTGCAGATTTCCAGATCACTTAATTTTCAATTTTCTTAAATGGTGGGGGCTCATTTGTGATTACTGTTTACCCCCAAATCCTTTTCTTTTTTTTTTTTTGTTTAATATTACAGACCTACCATTACTGTGTTTAGTATTTTCTGACAGTAATTATAAAAGTCTGATGGACTTTCCTCTGTTAAAGCAGCAGAGATTAGAAACTCAGATAGCTATAGTGATACCATCTATATTATACATGTCTTACTATACCTATCAAAACTAGCATTTCCTTTCTAAACCTCTATTTTTAAGGCTTTGCAATCCTGTACTAAATATTTCCTTTGCAGAAAAGGAAGTTGATTCAGAATGTGTTGTTTGCATATTTTTCTTTCAAAACTTGGAAGTTCTTGGCTGTTTTTATTTTCTGAAAATTTTAAAGTCATACTAAGCTTTGGAAAACGTGTGTCTATGTACCCTAGCCAGTTTAAAAGAACCTTGTGAAAGCTTGTGCAGTAAAGAACTTGTCAATTAACTGGTCTTGCCACAGCCTGATTCATGAGTACATTCTGCACACAAACTTGAATCTCTTGTTTTAAGGTACAGGAGATAGGAAGGAAAAAAGTGATCAAACTACTAGTGTGTCTAGCACAGTATATGTATTATAAGAGTATAGTGGGGAAAACCCACCTAAATTAAAGTTTTTCTAAATTTTGTGGCAAAAAGCTAGAACAGTTCTTGGTCTTCTAATATAGTACTTAACCAGATCACCTGTTTGCAGCAGTCATGGTTAGCAGAGGGGAGAATAAATTATGAGTTAATATTAGAGTGACTTTTCAGCTTGTCTCTATCGAGAAAATTGTGGTTTAGATACAGTTATTAAGTTTCATTATTTTGGTCTGTTAGGATCCCACTTCATCTGTCATCTAGTTTGTCAGAAATACCAGGATGTAAAAAACTTTAGTGGTGCTGTAGATATTCTATAAATGTTTTTCAGTGCGTGTATCTTTCCATAGTTATTATTTAGAACTGACTGGTGGTACTACATAGAGCTTTTTTTGGCTGCTGCCATCTCTCACTTCAGAGTAACATTTTGACACCTACCAGTGTTGTGTTTCTTTTTACATCTTGTTGCAAAAGCTGCTCTTACTTATAATACTATGTTTAAATTTTTCCTCCTTGTTCTCTGCTGCCTGTAAGGGACCCGGTTAATTCATAAAAGTTGAGACTAAACTGACTAATACCAAGACTATATTAATTGTAATTTTTTTTTCTTAGATTATGATTTCTCTAGGGCTTCTTTCCATCTTCAGTGAGTGTTTCTTATGGTTAAGTCCACAGCATGCTGGGCAACTTGTTTTGTGATTGATGAAACTAACGAAGTGTGATTTCCGACAGACTTGTATCACCCGCCTCTATACATTGATTCTCTCTTTGCACAACTTGGGGGCAGATGTGAAGTCCTGTTTCTCTTACGTCTCAATGCTATATCTGGTTTCTGTTCTCTCCTGGAGCCAGGTCTGGGTTGAGCAGCATGCAGCCTTTCCTCCTGGGATACTATTGGAGCTCTTTACTCAACTTCTGAATTTTTAGGAAACCTCTAAGAGTGTAATTTTTCTGTGGGCATTTTTATCGCCTGTCAGATCAGGCTAATTGATTCAGAAATTACTGAAATTTATAACATCAGGTATTCTCACAAGTCTTTTTTTAATAGGAAAACAAGCTAAGTAAGAAAACATTCTTTTTTCCTCATGTAAAAAAATGTCATGTTTTCTTTTAAAGGGCCAGTTCACAATGAACTTGCATTCCAGCCTCCTATATCAAATCATCCTGGTGAGTATAATCTAACATGTAATGCTAACTTATAACTTTGTGGTTTAAGTTTGATTATTTTTTGTATCAAGTACTCTGAAATTTGAGAGATATAAATTCCAAAAGAGGAGGAAGAATTTTGTGATTAAGTCTTGTTTTGAATTTGGACATCTCTTGGAATGGTGATATAGACTGTGAACTGAATGTAATTGAGATGTCTAAGTCCAAGATTGCAACCCTCAAGCCCACACTGAGCTGGTGCCTACCCTGGAGGTATCAGAACTCTGAATGTACTTGATCCTAAACTTTTCAAGGTGCCTGTAGTTGTACTTTTTGCCTGCTTAGAAATATCATGGAGTTTAGGTCATGCCAAAGTTCTCTTGGATCCATATGATCTAGTCCATCATTACAGCCAGATGTCCTGAAAGATAGATATTGTGCTGCTTAGCATTTTGGTGCTGAAGTTCCTCATTGGATCTTTGCATAAAGCTTGTTCTTTCCAAGAGTCTTCATTAATGGTAACAGGGAGCCAAGGAGATTTTGTCTTGTGGTACAGGCTAGCTCTCATGTAGGTGCAAGGTGATATTCTGTTTTTAACAACAGCAAGGCTTTTGCCTCCATAGGGAGATCTGCATAGTTGAAAAGCCTAAAAATTTAACTTGTTTATTCATTGGCTAGTGACTAAATGCATACCAGAAATAAAAATGTTGATAATTGCTGGCTAAACTTATCTGTAGCTGAATTGTATTTCACATTATTTAGTATGTCTCTTTCACTCTATTGATTTCATCCTATTCAGACCTCAGAGACATGAGTATTTATCTGAAGATAAAAAAACTTAAAGTAATTTAGGCACCTTTGTTTATTGTTTTCTAATAAAACCAGAACAGTTTCTTGAGGCAAATAGGTGTACTGTTGGGTGCTGCTGTTTATAATGAATGAGTACCACTTACAGCACAGGAAGAGCTCTTCTTCCTGTTGGCTTATCAGGCTGTTGTATTTAGGTCCTACTGCACTAAGCGTTTCCAGTCATTTCTTGAATGTTTTCAGGGATTGTGACTCCACCACCTCCCTGGACATCCCATTCAAATGCTTAAACACCCATTCAGTGAAGAAATTTTCCCTAATATCCAATCTAAACCTCCCCTGGTGCAACTTGAGGCGATTTCCTCTTGTCCTGTCACCTGTTACTTGGGAGAAGAGACTGACCCCTGCCTGTCTAAAACCTCCTTTCAGGTAGTTGTAGAGAGCAAGATCTCCCCTGAGCCTCCTTTTCTCCAGGCTAAGCATCCTCAGCGCCCTCGGCTGCTCCTCATAGGACTTGTGCTCCAGACCCTTCACCAGCTCTGTTGCCCTTCTCTGGACATGCTCCAGCACTTCAATGTCTCTTGCAGTGAGAGGCCCAGAACTGGACACAGGATTTGAGATGTGGCCTCACCAATGCTGAGTACAGAGGGACAATCACTTTCCTGGTCCTGCTGCCCAAACTATTCCTGATACCAGCCAGGATGCCATTGGCCTTCTTGGCCATGTGGACACACTGCTGGCTCATGTTCAGCTGGCTGTCAACCAACACCCCAAGGTCCTTTTCTGTCAGACAGCTTTCCAACCATTCCACTCTTCTCCAAGCCTGTAGTACTGCATGGGGTTGTAACTGAAGTGCAGGACCCACACAGCACTTGGCCTTATTGAACCTCATACCATTGGCCTTGGCCCATCGATCCAGCCTGTCCAGATCCCTCTGCAGAGCCTTCCTACCCTCCAGCAGATCAACACTCCCACCCAAGTTAGTGTTGTCTGTGAACTTACTGAGGATGCACTCGATCCCCTCTTCCAGATCATCAGTAAAGATATTAAACAGGGCTGGCCCCAATACTGAGCCCTGGGGGACCCCACTAGTCACTGACCACCAAGTGAATGTGGCACCATTTACTGCCATGCTCAGGGCCCAGCCATCCAGCCAGTTTTTAACCCAGTGAGGAGTGTACCTGTCCAAGCCATGGGCTACCAGCTTTTCCAAGAGTATGCTATGGGAGACAGTATCAAAGGCTTTGCTGAAGTCCAGGTAGATATGGTAGTTCCTTCCAACTATCATCTTTCTTTTGTAGCCATATTTTTAAATAGTAGGAGTTAAAAGGCACCACTTGGCTATTAAAACATGCCATTTTGTTCTGCTCCCTTGCTTAATACTTCCTTGTTTTGGCCTGTACCTGACTTTGTGTGCAGATGGTCACTATGTGATCTTTGTTTTTTCTCCTATTGCCCTACTTTGCAAATCTGGTTTGCTTTGCAGGGAGGATAGAGGAAACTGACTTCAGTTAAAATAGGGGGTGATTACTCCTATCTTAAGCCAGATCTGTTTCAAAGTTAGTTTCTGCTAGCCTAGCCATGAATAGGCATATATTACTTCTTTATGCTAAAGCTATAGTCATAAAGTGCAGGAATGCAGATGGCTTACAAAATCTTACTGGAATTATAACCTGTATAAAGATTTGTAAGATCTACAAAAAACCATAGCATTGTGTTGCGTCCCACCCCTACACGGAAGGGAGTACCCAAGATTTGTGGATGCCTGTGGTCAAAAAAGAATGGCAGAAGCCAAAAGGGTCCAAAGAAAACCCTCACAAAGTTTTACTAATAAACTATGCACTCCGCATGGAAATTGGTATCTATTTTTCCCCTTAATAATGATGATGATGCTAATAATAATAATAGAATAAAAATAAAGAGGAGAAAAAATAGAAAAATGAAAGGGAGATCAGAAAGAGAGGAAAGGGGATCACCAGTCCTGAGTCCAGCATCAGTACAGATGACAGGGAGTACTGGGCATGCCACCTAGGCTCTGTGGGGGTACCTTCTTATAGGTAATTTTTCTCTGTCCTGGGATTAAGTTCCTCCCTCTTCATGTAAATGAGTTAGCATGTGCAGTCTGTTCTTCTGGACCTTTCTGGAAATGGGTCAGGGGGTTTTGAAGTTCCTTTGGTGGTCTCAATCCCCCTCTATTGGTCTTGCCTGCTTCTTGATCCCACTTCTAAGCTTCTGCTGTATGTTGTGTTGTCACCATGGACCTGAACAGGAAAATTTGCTCCAGGAAGGTGCTGCCATACCTTCATAAGGCCCCCCATTTCTAGGCACATCATGTTCTAACTTGCCTGCTTGAATGGTCATTGGTGTTTGAGGCATAGCAGTGCATTAACTTCTTACTGCCCAAGCTTCTACCCATTGATGTGTGCTTTAATAAAAAATACAAGCCCATGTTCATTGTAGTATGTAGTAATTTTCTGTGCTAGTAGATGTGTCTTTGTCTATCTGAACTTGCTTATATGAATGTGCACTCTTAGTCTGAATGACAAATGCAGTTGCAGAAGGCTTAATTGATTGTCTGAATGGGTTTGTTGGGGTTTTTTGCACCTTTCAGTCAGTTAATTGTATATATTCTTTAGCTCCAGAATATTGGTGCTCAATTGCATATTTTGAAATGGATGTGCAAGTCGGGGAAACATTTAAAGTCCCTTCAAGCTGTCCAATTGTCACTGTTGATGGATATGTGGATCCTTCTGGAGGAGACCGTTTTTGCCTGGGCCAGCTTTCCAACGTGCATAGAACAGAAGCCATTGAGAGGGCAAGGTATTCTGCAGATCCCAAAAGCTCCAGATGTCTGTGGTATTTGAAAATATTTTGGTTTGCCTTCAGTATGTGCCTCTCTTTTGAAATCACAAGTATGGTATGTTTCTTTGAACTGAATTAACTATACCAGAGTAATTTTTCTAGGCCACTCCTGTAACACATTCAAAATGTGAACTGTGTGACAAAGCCCTTCAGAGCTTTGCAGTAGTAGCATGTTGCTTTTCATTGCTTTCAAAGGCTGTGCCTTCAAGGATAAAATTAGCAACTTACGCCATTATATATGCAAACTGATTATTAGTTCTTCACACTAGAGAGTGATGTGAAAATAACTGCAATATATAGATTTATCAAAGGAGCAAAGGAAGGTTGATAGAGACCTAGTTGGATTTTCATTCATTCTCACCATGCACATGCTATGATTTGATGTGGAACTGAAGCAATCTCTCAATTTTTTTTCCACTCCTTTGAAACAAAAAGGAAGAAAACTATTCCACGTCTTCAGAAATGTTGCATTGTGTCAATCAAAATGTTAGATTGCTATAATGTGATCCAAACAAACATACAGTTCTGCATTAAAATGTGGCTTTGTATATGTACTTCATTGACTTTCTATTCTAGAATACTTGTGGGCTTTTACACTTCTGAACAGAACTGAGTGTGTTTGTTATCCCAACTCTGTATTGTTAATGACTGTGGTAGTTGCAACTCGAATATCATTGCTTCTGCATTCTGTTTCCCATAGATCTTTACATGGTATTACAGATGTTTGTTTTTTTTAATTTACAGATTTTGCATAACAAATGCTAACTTACACCTACGATAATAACTACAATTTCAAGTCCTTGTATGAGCAGAGTGCTAGAGAACTGTTTATGATTTATTTAGGAAAGGTCTGATTTATAGTATGTATACACAGGTGCATTGGATCTGTTTTTCTTTTTAAGGTTGCACATAGGTAAAGGGGTGCAGTTGGAGTGCAAAGGAGAAGGTGATGTGTGGGTTAGATGCCTCAGTGACCATGCAGTCTTCGTTCAGAGTTACTACTTGGATAGAGAAGCAGGGCGTGCACCAGGGGATGCAGTTCACAAGATTTACCCAAGTGCATATATAAAGGTTGGTTTGATGTTCCTAGATGAAAATTGTAAGGGAAATAGCATATATTTGAGTCTTGTAAATGTTAGAGAAGCTGAGACACTGAAATAAATGTAACTTGGCTTTGAAAAACCCTAAAAATTTCCATTTGACAAGTCACTTACGATGACTTTTAAAATTGACTAAACTGAAAGTATCTTCTAGATGCTATGAAAGTAACTAATTTTGTATTTTGTCACAAGCAATCTCAATAGCAGTTTTTTGTATTTTTAGCCTTACAGGTTTAAATTAATTGCTACTAAAATTTTTAGCAGAGGTTATCTGTTTCTTTACTTTCTCTCTCCAAAAACAAGAGAAGTTGGGAAATTATGTATAAATGCAGTAGAAGTGTAAAGTGTATGTTAAAGTGCATGTTAGTGTTATGAATGTGATCTGGAGGTCACAGAACATTGCATGGAAACAAATTATTTTGAGGATGTTCTTACTTAGATGTGCCTCTGCCAGACTTGAAACTTTATTTAGGACAAGTCACACTTGTAAAAATGCATTTTTTAATTAAACTGCTTGAAGTTTGCATTGATTTATTTTTTTTTTGCAAGCTTTCTAGTATGAGAACAGAGTTCCTGTGTATATATATTAGTGCTAAGCCTGATCACAAAGATATAAAATACCACCAACCCAAAACCTAGCTGCTGAAACTTCAGACCTGTCAATTATTGGTATTTCTTTTAAATAGACTAACACATTTCAGTAAAACAGTGAAGAATAAAGTCTGACAAAGTTAAGATGGACTTGTTGGCATCCATTTTTATTTATATGCCTATTTTCTAGAAATACTGGGATTTAAAAGTTGGGATTTTATCAGCCTGTAGTATCCTTCAGACTTTGATCTTGCAGTCAGCCCCACACATGATACTTCTGTAGCCTGCTCAGTTCAGCCAAGTTCTGGTGGTGCCAGTGACAGTAATGTCATATAAGAAGTCTCTAAGAATCAGCTTTAATGGATTATTTCTGTTAGAAATGAAACTAGTCAGGGAAGGTTTGCTTTTACCCAAGTGTATGGTGAGATTTTACAAGTTGCTTTGGGAGAGTAGAGAGGTCCAGGTTATTGGGGCTGGGAGTTGAGAAATTATTTTCTTTATTGATTTTGGTAAGTTTAATAGTTCAATATTTTTATTTTTTTAAAGGTGTTTGATTTACGCCAGTGTCATCGTCAGATGCAACAGCAGGCTGCCACAGCCCAAGCTGCTGCTGCTGCTCAAGCTGCAGCAGTAGCAGGAAACATCCCCGGACCAGGATCAGTAGGTGGAATAGCCCCAGCCATTAGTAAGTGCATTAACTTCTTGATTTCCTTTTTTCCTTACCTGAAAACAAATAACACAACTTTCCCTCATAGCAGCATTCACCCACTGCCTCTGTAACAGACAGACTTGGAATGAAATAGCAGGATTGGGGTAAGGTGGGGCTGGGATGGCATTGTGGTAAGTCTGTATTCATTCACTTTGTACCCATTCCATGCACCATTTTTCACTCTGTAGTCTTCAGGGAATGTTGGATACAGAAGTGGCTGCTTATTGTACTGCAGGAAGTGTTGCAGTATGACAGAAAGCATGTTATGTACAAGGTCAAATAGCATAACTCTTATTACTTTAAACAGAGATACTTTTGGCTGCCTGGATCAAAGCTCATAAAAATATTACTCAAAACAATAGGGATTACTTGGCAACAAAGTTCTTGACTAGGTTTAAGAAGACTTAAGATCGTTGAGAAGAGGAAGAAGAGAGTGTGAGAGTGGGGTTTTTGTGGTCAAGTTTTTTTCTGTTGTTTTTTTTAAAGTTATTCTGGGCTGGAGTTTTCTTAGTTACTAAGTTCTAGATTCTTGAAATTGTACCTAAGTACTTACATGCTTTATGTGCCATAGTATTTTCTGTATTCCTTGTATTGCCACATGGTTCTTTCAAGCTATCTTACAAATTGCTGAGGATATCTTGGGGAAATGTGTTTAACTTTTGTCTTAGCCATACTTGGCGATTTGAAGTTTGCCAGCAGTGTTCATCTTTTTATTACATGTAAGTAGTAGTGTTTGTTAATCCAACTTCCTGCAGGTGGTCAGTCTGACTTCCTATGCTGAAAATGCAGCATTTGGCAAACATCAAGAATAAGTGTATTTTTACTTCTACATAAGGGTTATGTGCATTGTATCACATAAGAAATTGGGTGTCATCTTATCTGCTTTATTATAGAGTTTTATATTTCAGCACCCTTTCAAGATTGCAGAATGATGAAAAAAATTTAATTGTAAGGAATGCAAATTAATTACTGCATTCATTATAGCAGAGATCTAGAAATACAGACTGGCCTTGGCTGTGGTGAGAGAGAATTGTATATGAAGCAAAAGCCAAGCAAACAGGAATGGCTAAACAAACAGATGATAAAAGAAGATGTCTGAACACTTACTTGAAACTTCTGTTTAGGTTTGTCAGCTGCTGCTGGAATTGGTGTAGATGACCTTCGACGCTTATGCATACTCAGGATGAGTTTTGTAAAAGGTTGGGGACCTGATTACCCAAGGCAGAGCATCAAAGAGACACCATGCTGGATTGAAATTCACTTACACCGTGCCCTCCAGCTTCTAGATGAAGTACTTCATACCATGCCTATTGCAGACCCACAGCCTTTAGACTGAGATCCCTCTGCTGCACTGCTGCAGGCCATTATATTGTGAGGATGATGGATTGTAAAATACAGTACTGTTTATAACCTGAAGATATATTTTACTTTTGTTCTACTTAATCTTCTAAACCCAGGTTTTAAAAATATGTTTGCCATCTTGCTCTAAGCAGAAAGAAATTAAACATGCAGAATTTGGATTTGTTATTTTCAGAACTTAATTGTCATAATACAGAGCTTAAAGTGAAAGGTAAATGCCTTACAGAGACTTTATAGTATTGGGTTTGTTCCTTTTGAAACTTTCCTTCTCTATTATGGCATCTTGGTGATAAGTCTCACAGGAGCCTTTTGTATGCAGAATATATATTATATACATATATATATATATTTATATCTGAAAATTCCTTCTACTAGTTACAAGCATTTACCTTGTAGCAACTTTAAAGTCCCAACTGATGTATGATGTTCTTTTTAGGGAACAATAGTTAACAGAAGACTTCTTTATTTTGGTGACAATCTTGTTATGATTTTTCCAGATTAAAACATAGAAGCTGCCAAAAAGTGGGGGGATGAGACATATGTTGTTGGAACTGATTAAAAATAGCAAGGAAAAGAAATATGGCTTTTCCTTCACTAGTTTTTTAAAAAAGATATCTTAGATTTTTATTTATATAGACAGGTGAATTTTAAAACACTAAAGGAAATGGATTCTTTCAGTGCTGGCACTCAAATAACATGAAATACCTAGTCTGGAAAGTTGCTACTGAAATTGCTTAACAAGCACCTAATGGCAGGAACATATTTTCATGATTACTACCAACTTCTATGATTTTACTCAACTAAAATTTAGCAGGTATTTTAAAGAAGTTGCATAACTCTTTTTACTTGCATATACCATTAAATCATGTATAATATTGCATCAGTATTTAGGATCCAGTTTTTGTATCTGTTCACCATTTCCACTCAGGGCAAAATGGCAAACTTGTTTTTATAGCTCTTGGTTATTTTAAGCCCTATGCCATCAATGACCATATCAATTGGCAATGACTGTAAAGAGAATTTATAGTAAAAGAAACTGCAAATGTATTGACTGTATGACAGATACAATGTGTATGCTTTCTCTCTAGCTAATAGTATAAATAAAATTATGAAAAGCCTGATTTTTATAAATTTAGTTTGCTTATATTATGTAATTCTGCATCTTAAAACCAATGATCTTGAGCTATGGATTCCTTTCCTTTGCAAAACCTGCAGCAGCCAATAGTTGTAGGAATTTTTGTTGGTTTAAATTTGCCAGGAACAAGTCCAATTTTTCTTACTTCCACTGCTTCTCAATAAAAGCATGTCCTGAGGATATATCTTTTTGACTGTTTGATGGGGTATGGAGTGAGCGGGAATTCCTTTTTCAGCATGTGTGTAGGGAGTTGGAGCTTAATTAAACAGGCTTAGAAGGACATACACTGAAGTCCTTCACTCACTGCAAGTTCGGTCTGCCTGCTGTGCTAAGCTGACCTGGCAGCATAGCTGGAGTGGTTAACAGAAGTCTTGGAAGAGATTATTCAAAAACTTTTGGACAAGTTTCTTAACATAGTTTCAGGAATATGTAGAGGGTTGTGACACACAGTGTTTAGGTATTGCTTCTCCCATATGCTGGAATTCTTATGAAGTCAGCAGTCATTGTTTCTCTTAGGTGTGGAAGTACAGAAGACATGACCTGGGAGTGATGGCCAGAAAATGGATATGTTTTCTCTATTTTTACTAACAGTGCTATATTCTTCTGACTAACTTCTAATGAGATCACTTTTTCTTTTCACTTATGTGGCAACTTCTTGATGTATGAAAAAATAGTGTTTGCTTTACTCAAGGCCTTTAGTTTAAAACCTGTTTCATTTTGCTTTCTCTCCCAAGTGATCTGTTTTGTCTGCAAAGCATGCTGCTTCACAGTCTTGAGGAGCACACTCAGTATAGGATTCAGACCACATCCTCAGAGAAGCTTATTAACCAGCAGCTTGGTTACACTACATCCACAACAGAAACCTTGATTTGGGAGAAGAAATTAAAAGCCTGACTACATGCTTTTCTTGCCAGCCTCCCTATTAGATTGTCTGCCCTGCACTTACTGCTGGGTTCAAGGTGCCTCGGTGTTTGGAAAGTATGTAACATTCTGACTGATTAATTGCTTATAACATGCTGTTCCTTTGATTAGGAATCCATGAGCTTACTCCCTATTTAACTTTGTGGCTTTGCAAGGTGTTTTTCTTGGTGGATGACTGATCTGTATAGGACTGCTTCACAGACAACTTTCTGTAGAAGTTGCTTCTGCTTTGATTGTGCCAAACTTTGATAAAATAGTGAAAGATTGCTTCCACCTGTTGGTGTATTGGCCTGTACTATGGTCTGAAAGAATTCAACTTTTAAGATTAGTTTTCTTTGCAGATGTTTTGCAAGTCTCCTTAAGTCTGCACCTACAGTGTAGTATTTAGATGGCCCAAAATGTTTGGAATAGAACAACAAAATAATGTTAGATGAGTTTATCAGAAACAAGAAATTGCAGGCTCCGTGTCAGGAGAAATCTGAGCATTGTGTGAGGCAGTACAAATACTGAAAAGGCATTCATCTTCTCCACCAGGCAGTTTCTGATAAGATGCTGTTGTAACTGTTGAAGGTCAAAATGAGAGAATCTCATTCTTATCTTAATATGTATTTTACTTAATTTTTTGTACTTTTATGGCAAGGCATAAAAGGCAATGCATAATGGATTAGAAACCCTTCAGTGGCAGCATACTGAATCTTTGAGTCTTGGATTTATGTCTTTTTCTGAGAGTTGAAGAAGAGCTACAGCTACTTGATAGCCATGATGACCNTGGTGCTCTGGGAGACAGGTACAGATTTGCAGTACAAGCAGTCTTCAGTTGGTACCATAACAGCACAGCCCAGTAAGCACAACACACCTGCAGCCAGTCATCCACCTCAGCCAGGCCAGGAAACCATTGTTCATAGTCCACCTGCGTGGGGGTCCTCGGGGTCTCACGACGGTCGGGAGGCAAAAACGAGAGAAACTTCGGACCGACCCTTACAGACCCCTATACATACAGTAGGCAGGAATGTCAAGGATGCCAAAATCGCATCTCCTTCAGCTCTGAATGTTTCAAATTCAACAAGTGTTTTTTCAGCTAGCAATCTCCTGCTTGCAATCCTGTTCCCATGTCTGCTCTGCTTAGTTCTTTCAATTAAGTAATTACCTCTGTGTTTCTCACCCTTGATTATGTGCTCCTCAAAAAATACATTGTGCTGGAATACTATGTAACTTCACTTCATGTACTGGTGAGCTGGGATTAACACCAGAAGGATTAGATTGCTTTCTGTGTTACTGTTAGTTTTGAAAGCTAGGGCATTTAAGGTTAACATGGTAGAGATGTAGGAGAGAAAAGCTTTTCTCTGAAATGGTTTAAAAGTACTTAATTCTACAGGAATCCCTTGGAAGGAGCCATAACCGCTAAACAGTGGTGGTTGAAAGTGGTTGTTCCTTTCATCAGTCTTCTGGGCTTGATGAGAATGATATGCTCAGAGACCTGGAGCCCCTGGCTGTGATATAAACCACTTAATTTACAGCTCTGGCCTACTGAAGACCTGGGAAGTACCCTTCTGCTTTCTAGAGAGGGACCTACACTGCAAACAATACAATGGTCTCCCCCAGTCACCAAATAGGTCTGTAGCAGCAGTAGTCATCGAACCTGTGTCCAATTCCTGTGCCTTACCTTTGAGACCATCTTCTCATAACACTTCTGATGACAGCATTCTCTCTGTGTGGCTCAGGAACAACTGTCTCTTCTTTTACTAGGAACCATTACAAAATTCATATACTGGTGTATATATATATAGGAGGGGCTTCTGCCTCTAAACCCTTCAAATGTTCTGTCTTGATAGTGGTCTTTATTGAGGCATCTTTAATCTCTTCTTTGAAAAGTAAGCACTTTAGAAAGGACTGTCCCCTCAATTTTCATTTTTACTCTGTTACACAGAATGACTGGGTTTGCTGGTCACTTTAATGTAACCAGTTAAAGACAGCCACATGGATCTTCATCTAAGTGGGATTCATACTTAATTTAAGAAATCCTCTTTCCTCCTCCCCTCCTCTCAGGCCCCATGCTAATTAACATCTGCTTTATAAAATTCTAAGATGTTTAGTTGTCAGGTATTTTTAAGGATGCAGTTTTGGAGAGGTTACCTTCTTTTGGTTTTTGAAAGACTTTAAAAGCTATGGTCTTGCCTGGTCCTGCTGATAACAGGAGTATTTCCATGACTAGTATTAGGTTTTTGAGGACCATAGCATTGTTCTTGAGACTGAGATTTGCAAGTTGCCTGTCATAGCTATGTGTGTGAACTAGCTTTGTGCTCATGCTTCTAACCTCTGGTGCAGCTCATTGGCACTTTGGTCCTGGACAGGGAAACATAAATGGAAAGTGCTTCTCCACCAGCTGTAGGAGCTGGATGCCGAACATCTCCTTTTATTGTGTCATTCACTTTCAAAACAGTCTTCTTGATTGTGGGTTTCTGAAAATTATCTAAGGCATGTGACCATGCTGACTCAAAGCTGCTGCACATGATGCTGCTGAGGTCCCCAACAACTGACTTGACTTTTCAGTGATGTGAAAGTTTCACTTGGTGAGACCTCGTGAAAACAGAACTATTGTCAACGATATCTCAAGAGATTTTGGCACTGTTGGCTGCTGTTGTGCCTTTTGGGTGATACATCACTCCTAAATTTGCAGGACTTATATAAGTTCCCCAAAACCACATAGCGCTTTCTTGCTCCTGTACCTTTTCCTGTGTCTTTCTGGTGAAGTTTGGTAGCAGGACAAAGTGATTCAGCTGGACTGAGAGCTGCAAAGTACCCACAACCCAAAACCTGCTATGAGAGGGGTTTTTTTGAGCATGAAAGCCTAGTTAAGCATTTCTTCTTTCAGCCATTGCCTTTTGATAAGCGGTCAACAGAATTCCCAGTAGTTCCTTTGTAGCTTACTGTATGTTTTTCATTCAACCTAGTTTGTGGATAATATACTGTAGTTAACTTTCCCGAAATTCTGTTACAGAGTATGTTTTTGATTAAAAAAAGTAAAGATTCAAGTCTTTGGCTTCTTTATTTCATTCAGTGGAGAGCTTTTATCCTGTTTCTGGTCAGCTGTCGGAGCTGCTAGCTGCAGTCTTGAACTGTGTCAGGGCTAGGGGAGCTTGCTGGAGCAGGGCTGTGATTCCAGAGGGTCCCTCCTTGGAGTCCCATGTCATACTTGGGTACAACTAGTACCAAACCCAAAGCCAAGGTCAGTTTCCAGTGTAGAAATGTCTCTGGGTGCCTGCAGGTGTGCAGATACCAGTCTGCCTTAAGCCTGTGGGGCACAACAGTTCTGTGGGTTTCGTGTTAATAGAAATTACTTCATTTAAGTCACCAGCCAAGCTGTTTTTGCGTGGTAGGGTCTCAGAGGAAGGACCAGAGATCAGAATGAGTGCCAGGTGTGGGTGAGTGATTGTCATCCCATGTTATAAGTTGTACAGGAGCTCTACTCCACCTGCTCCTGCAGTTAGACTGCAGAACTCTTCCCAATAAATGAATCAAATACCAACCACCACAAGTCATGCAATGTAGGAATAAAGCAGGAGGCAGGTGCTGTGTCTGTAATGCTCTGTGTCTCCTCATCTCCATAAGCAGCTGCATCCCATGGGGAGAGAAAGGGAAAAAACATGTAGCAACTGTCAGTTTGAAAGACAAGTGTCTGCTAAGGAAGGCAGGAGCCTCCCTTGGAAATGGAAAATATGACTCCCTTCCCTCCAAATTATTATAATTTTGAAATTAAGGGGCTTTCAGGCAAAGATATGGGAAAAGTAATAATAGTTCTTATATACATATATATGTGTGTATAACAAGGCAAACAAACAACAGTCGCAGCAACAACAGACAAAACCAGAAACCAAATAACAGCCTTCGCTCGGCTGTCAAGGACTTTCCCCTTTGGTGTAGTTATGGTCACAGTCGGCAGGGGCGCTGTTGGCTCCCGGTGAAGCAGGGCAGGTGCGATGATTCTCCCGCGGCTGCAGGGGGCGCTGTGGCGCGAGTTCTGTACGCGGAAGGGATGGGAAAGGGGCTTCTGTTTAAAACCCCCAGAGGCAGCTGATCCTGGTGCCCCTCTGGATAGCAAAAGGAGCTGTAGCAGGAACCTCAGAAGCAGCAAGCTGGAATGGCAGAGTTAAGCAGACCCGAGGTGACAAACAAAGTGTAGCAGAAACTCCTGGGCTGTGCAGAGTGTCCAGATGTCAGGTTAAAATGTAGCAAGAATCCCTGAAGCAGTGGCAGAGAACAGCGGGATTGGGCGGGGTAGCTCACCGGCGATGGCTGGTCCCGGGATCGGGCTGCGCAGAAGGGGCAGCCCCGGTAAGGGACGGGGTGCTCCCGGGTCCCGATGTGGCATGCACTGACTCTGGGCTCCAGAGAAGCAGAGAAACAAGCCAGTAACCTACAGTCATAGTGCTGAAGGAAAAGAAAAAAAAAACAGGCAAAACCCACACAGCAACAGTATCTCTTGTCAGAGGGATCGCGCCATGTGGCCACTGAGATGAATCGCCCCACTGGAAGGAAGCAACCCCCTTCGCCCCCAACTCTCATAGGAATCCCGGGCTCTCACCCATCACAATACTCAGGGAGCCGGGGAGAGGGGGTAGCGACCACCCTGGACACAGAATAAAAAACAAAAACAAACCCCGAAATGGATATGGGATTAAAAAAACATCCCTAAGACACCAACCTTTTGAACTCCAGTGATTTAAGAGCATGAGGCAGGGTGAAAATTCCTTCTCCATTGCAGATCTGGTGCCCTGTTTGAGCAGGAATGGGTACAACAGAATGCCTCAGTGACCACCCACTCTGAGTCCGGGGCTTCACGGGTAGCTGTGGCAAACTGGAGGGCACCGATGCATAAGTTGCGTATCCTAAGGTACCAGACTAATAACTGTAATGTGAAAGATGATACTTCCCCTCCATCCCCAAACAGCTTCCTATATATACAGAAACATACAATCCTCAAATTCTCTGTGGCCAAGATGTTCCTGCTCATTGCAGTCCCTCCATAAGCCACTTTAATGCAGTTTTAGCTCCATACCTCTCCAGAGAGCTTTTCGGATGCTCCCTCCTGGTACTTAGCAACTATTTTGTAACTGCTGGCTGATAATTGTTGTGGTCAATGTAAAAGCATTGGATAGCACACTGGTATTTGCCTTTAGAGCATTAAGAAACTATATACCAGCACATGATGTGTTGGATCTCAAGAATCTGAAGTTTTTGAGCTTTCTGTGCTTCCTGAAACAAACCCCCTTGAGAACATTGCTCTGGACCTGAAACCATGGAGAAGACTTGTAAATATGAATAATAAGTTAGAAATCACAAATGTGTAGTGGGTGCGATGTGTGTGTTTGCACTTGGGTGATGGGTTTTAAATTTGAGGTCTTTGCAGTATATTGATAGCTATGGGACAAGATGGAGAATTTTGAGTGGTGCCTTTTCTTCTTGTTTATCTTCTCTTCCTTTTCTTCACGGAATTTAGGTAGTTACATTTTGGATCGGTCAGTTGAAAGTCACTCTAAGGGTCATGGGAATCTATTATTGGGTCAAAAGTATAAATAATATAGGTGTAATACTTTTATTGGTCTGTTTAGCTTTAAAAGGCCTTGAAACAAACTCAGCTTAGAGCCATTTTTCCTACTTCTAGCAAGCAGCTAGAGGTACTGTTGTACTTTCTGTAATTTCTAATAAGATATAATAAACATCGAAGTCCAAACACAAGAAATCGTCTCAAGTACCTTTCTAATAATCCTGGGTCCGAACAAAAACAGACAAGGCTGATAACAAACCACTAATTAGTGGTGCAAAGCCCAACTCACTCCGACAATGATACATGTTTAAACCCTCTGATACAACCACGTGGCTATAGGCATGGAATAAATTCATATCACAAAGCTAAAGCTGGCCCAAAATGTCTCAGTCTGAGCTCCTCTGTGCTGCCCCAGGGGCTGAAGGATGGCCCCATGTCAGACCCCTGCCCACGCTGTTGCTATTTGCATGTCCATGGGGGTACTGGAATGACCCAAGGGACACAAGGCTGGGTTCTGCCACAGGGTGATGGCTATGCACCGGGGGTTCTGTAGCTGCCTCAGGGCATCTGAGGCAGGTGCCACTAGATGTCCACTGGTGCCTCATCTTCCATGGCTGAAA
>VXBI01000018.1:0-10318 GCA_013397375.1 Toxostoma redivivum | reverse complement strand
GGGGGGGGCAGCTTTGGGAGCATCCCACAGATGGTGTGGGTCATGACTCCTTTTGGTCATGTTCTTCATAGATATAGGATGGCAGCAGAAGTTGGGGATACCCTGGGGTAGGCTGGCAGTTTGGGTTGATTTTGTTGATTTGTTGAATCAGGGTGAAGCATTGTCTTGAAGTAAATGCAGCCAAAGCAGTGCAAAGCAGCGCAAAGCAGCATGGCCATGCTCAGAGCAGGGAAGCTGCGTGGCCAGCACAAAGATGACCATTGAGTCAAACCTGCGTTTGAGTGCTGCAGTGAGGCTGCCTCTGGGTGTAGTGACATGACCAAGGACACATAGTATGGTGGTAGCAGAGGTGGGAATGGCTGCTGTGGGTAGGGATCCGTGGAGACACCTGGGCAGCTGGTGTCAGCAGCAGGCAGAAGGGATGCACCACTGACATGCCACTCAGGTTAGCACAGGTTGAGGGAGCAGACCCCAAGTGGGGAGCAGGCATGGAGCATCCCAAGTAAGAAACAGTAGGATGAGTCTCATGTTGTGCCAGGGACAGTTTAAATTGGAGATTAGAAAATATTTCTTCCCTGAAAGGGTGGTCAGGCAGTGGAACAGGCTCCCCAGAGTAGTAATGGAGTCGCCATCCCTGTAAGGATTTAAAAATCATGTAGATATGACACTTGGAGACATGGTTTAGGGGTGGACTTGGCAGTGCTGAGTTAACAATTGGACTGATTTTAGAGGTCTTTTCCAACCTAAGTGACTATATGGTCCATTTTTCTTTTTCCCCTTGACTTATGGACAGAGAATGGTTTAGATTGGAAAAGACCTTTAAGACCATTGAGTCAAACCATTGAGTCAAACCATTGACCCAGCCCTGCCAAGTCCACCACTAAACAATGTCACACCCTGGGGCAGGCCAGCCTCAATAGTTGGGATTTCCTATAGCTCCTGGTGCAGCTAATTTGCCCAAAACCCATTTATTTTCTTAGCAACAACTTGCACCCTCCCCTCAGCTACTTCAGCTCATTTTGCATGCATTTATTTTAAACTTTAACCAACAGCTCCTGGAAACTTTTCCCTGCAACTTAGGGAAAAATTGGGCCAAGGGTATTTTGGGAGAAAAAACCCACCAAAAAAACCCCCACAAAACCCCTCAGTTTTTGTTTATACCAGTTAAACTTCTTTCAGGAGTGGAGCCCTGCAGCACTGGAATGGGTCCCACTAGCCTGAGCCCTGCACATGAAATACTAAGCACCAGGAATGCCCCTGGTTGGGTGGGGGATATCAGCCAGCCTCAGCCTGCCTAAGCTGCTCCAAGTGACAACCATGAAGAGAGCAAAACATTCAAGTTAATGGAAACAAGTCTTTATTAAGTAACTTTTAATATCAGAAAAATAAACTCTTATAATTCTCTTTACAGCAAATATATAATATCAGTGCTTTGGCCAGCATAAGTTAAAGGCCCTTTATCATAAAATATATCGTTTTTAAACTTTACCAAAATTGAATTTATAATCCCTATGACCTCCCTACATATACATAACAAAGAGTGTAGCAAAATTAGCAAATACTAAGCTAGATCAATAGTTTATCAGTTTATTCTTAGTTTGTGGTTTATAGAAGTGGTACACGCACCTAATGTCTGTTGATTCCTTGGCTTATTAGTTGCAGTGTACAATGCAATAAAACAAAATACACACTCAGTGAACATTTGTTCGCATCTACAAGACTGCAGCTAGAGATCAGATTTTAATACTGACATGTAAGTATCCTACAAGCAATTATAAAGTTATGCAGTACATAATACGCCTTTAAGGCAACTCCTAGTTGTAAACTTTTATACAAAATGTAACTCTTCAAGTGGAAATAAAAATAAAATTTTCTGCATATTTACTAGTTTAAGACTCAATTTCTTTTTTTGTTACACTGAGAAAAAGATTGTCTTGGGAAAATAATGCTTTAAAAAAGAGAAAAAAATGCATCAGAACTACACTTTTGTGTATTTTTGGTTTGCTTTTGCTGTTTTAATATATGTCAGCACAGACTTGGGAATGTACTGAGGATGAAAAAGCTAGAAACATCCACAGGTTGAAATGTAAGAAGCTCGTTCAAGAGACTTTTTTTGGAAAGACAGTTTTGAAATGAAGTAAACTGATTACAGGGCCACTGTCACAGCTGCTGTCATGAATAATACAAGGGCATTTACACAATTCCCCCTTTTTCCTTTTTCTTACTAAAAATATATATTTATGTGTAAGACATGAATTGAACATAAAAATGCTTCACATTTTGAACTATATACTCTCTAAAAAGGTAAAAAACAGCTTGATCAGACTAATGAACAGAATGTCAGCATCATCACTCAAAGTATGTGCATCCCAACGCCCTTACTGTAACTGGATGAAGCCAGACTTTTTCCACATTACATTAACAAAAGCAGTGGGTAGGAATTCACAAATTGAGACATTCCTGATCCTCTGGACATACTGCCCTTATCAAGGACAAAATGGAGGTGCATCTGGCAGCTTCTCTCTTCCCACCTCACTATCATTTATAATCTGAACCTGCCAATAACACAATTCATTTCAATAAATCAAACTATGCTTTAAAAGATATTTGCAATGCTGAAGAATTAGGCATAAGTTGTCACATAAAACAAAAAATATTTCCTCAAAACTGGTAGAAGACAGCATTGGAAGTGTTGTTTGATATATTGATAGTACCACACATCCTTCATAGCAGACAAGTACTTTTGCATTTAGGCAACAAGATTCATTGCTGCCATCTCACAGAAGCCAAACAATTAACAGAGATCCTTTAGAAAAGCCTGGAAAACTTGAGGGTTTTTTCAGTTGTGTAATTTATGAAAATTTGCCCTCACTGTGCCATAACATTACACCAGATGTATCTCTGCTAAACATGCCATCTGCTTACATTGAACCAGACAGAGACCACTTAAGTTTAGTGTTACCATAGCAGCCTTTTGAGAAAGTAAAAATTTATTAATAACTTCAGCCTAATCCCAAGGAAGTCCAACAGTCAGAATTCATTAGAAAGTTTACTAGAGGGTACCATTACATCCATGCCTTTAAGAGTCCTTAAAAGTCCACATATAATATCTCTATTTAAGAGTGAATTTGAATTGCCTGAGTAACAGTTGTCTGGCAAACAGGACACGATGGGACTTCCTTTTCACAGATTCTGTTGGCACACTCCAGGCAGAAGAGATTGTGACCACAGGGGACCAGGGCCGCAACGACTTGGTTCTCGAAGCACATCACGCAGTCATGCTTCTGTCTCGACTCAGGGGGAGAGCTGGATGTGGAGCCACCATTGGAAGATGAATAGCTGTTGGTGCCATTGGAGAATGCAGGGATATAGATGGGAAGGCCCACTTGGTGGCCAGTGCTAGGTGGGTCACTACTCACTCTCCCAGCCAGCGAGTGATCCAGGCTTTCTGGAAATGTGGGTGACAGGAAAGGAGTAGATGGCTGTCTCCCTCGGCTCTGAGGCTTGGTATTACTAGCAGGGTCACTACCAAAGCCAGGGAGAGGGTTTACAGGTTCAAAAGGAGTCCAAATGGTTTGGGAAGGCATTGATAAGGAGTCATACACAGGAGAGTCTAACACGAGGTCTTCCGTGTCCACTGAAGGCAACGTTTCTCCAAACCAAAAGTTGCCTGTGCTGAATGGACTTGTTGGGCTGAAGTCAGTCAATCTATTGCTTCCAAAACAGGAATCTGTGGAACTACTTCCCAAAGAGCTGGAGCTGTCATTCGTATAATTAGAAATCATTCTGGTGTGGTTAAAAGAGACAGGATTAGAAGCAAGCCATACGGACCTGAGAGTGCCTCCTTCAAAGCTCACATCTGTACCATTGTAGTAGAAATCATTCTCTTTATTCAGCTTGATGAAGTTCCCAGTACGCATGGCTATATGCATCTCTATCTCCTCACGTGCACAGTTGACATTTTCAGGCATTCCTGTGACTTCAAAGACTGGCTCCTTATCCCTGCTGGGAGTGACTATGTAGGTATGGGTCTGCTGCTGAATTCTTTTGATTGTAGCTCCTTTTGGTCCAACCACCAGCCCAACTACACGGTAAGGCACCCTGACTTGGACTGTCATCTGACCTGGCAGGTTAGGGGTACATGGCAGGCCTCCCAGGGCAGGACTGCTCTTGTTGCGTGATGCTCTGATCATGGAGAAGTGTTCAGCAGCTGAGATAATTTCCCTTTTAGCCATGGCTACGTCCTCCTTGCGCCCAGTGACAACAAAGACAGGTTCTTCTCCACGAACAGGGGTCTTAATGTAAGTATTTGTCTTGGCCCTTAGTGCTTTTATTTTGCAACCTGGTTAAAGGAAACATATACAAGTTTAGCAAGACATACAAGTTTAGCAAGCCACAAGAAAGCTATCTATTTTAAGCTGTTTGAGAGTTTCAAGAAACCATAGAGTGAAACCAGAAGCAGCTGTTTGCATCTCTGCAAGCCACATCAGCAAAAGCAGTAACAACTTATATCTATTATTTCCAAACAGGCCTCTGATACTTATAGCTACAAACAATTTTAGCAATGTTTCTTGGGCTGGTTTAGCCCAGCAACTCCTCAATTGCTATTAGATGGTGAATAAACATGAATGACTTTCCTGTCAACCACCTTTGTGATTATCCCATACATACTGGTAGGTTTAAATTTTTTTCCATTGATTTGGTATAGGTCAGTTATTTCTAAGATCCTGCAAAAGGAGTAAAGGTTCACACACAAGTTTGCTGATATATTAGCCTTCCAACAACAAGCATGACTTAAAAGCAAATTAAACATTTACAAGTGAGAGAAGTGTCTGTATTGCAACCTGTGTAGGGTATCAATAAAACTGATTAACTGAGAACTCTTCATTTGCTTCCTTTTATCAGTAAATGTTATTTAAAACTTTACTCTTCCCTGGAGGATGAAGGAGCCACTCCTTGAACTGTCAAGTAGGAGTTCAAGCAGTTTGTTGCGTGCAAATAAGGCTTACTATGTAATTGTATGTACCTATGTGGAATTTCTCTCATTCATTAACTGAGAAAATACAGTCTGAAACAAAAGCAAAAAGTTAATGAAATATTTGTCTTTGATTTTTGGAGACTGAATTATAAAGTTTGCTATGACACAGTGACAACAGGCTCTTTCCCAAGATGCACAAGGCATTTTGAAAGGCATGGTACATACAGAAGCCCCTTTTACTCATGACAGGACCAGAAAAGCAGGCATTGCAAAATGAAGAGACACAAGCAGGTCCATGACATGCAAGACAGTCTACTGGATTCAGTATTAATTTAATTTATCCTATTTTAAAACAAATTCAAAAGTATGCCACAGTAAATGTTATTTTATAGTGAACCTCATCTTGAAAAAATTATAAGTAACATTTTCAGATCAAGTGTTTTAAGCATCATTTCACTTGCAGCAATTTATTCACCTTTTCCTTATTTACTTTAAGCATCTCATAACCATTTGGGTACTCAAAATAGTCTCTCAAAATAGTGTTTTGCTAGTCCTTCGCACCCAAGGTATCACAAGCAATAAATTGTACAGTTAGAAAACCACACAAAGATGCACTTTATTCAGTACTATCTACTAATAAAAAGAAAGTAGCAAACATGCAGATTCTGGTTGGAATAGAGGGAAGGAAGAGCTGCTTCTTGAAGGGTCCCTGCACGTAGCAAAGATAAAGGCTGAACACAACAGCCCTTTGTTTTCGTGACACAGCTGGAAAGAAAGTTCATTAATCTTCAATAGCTAGTGAGGGCTCTGAAAGGCCCTAAGTTCCCCAGAAAGCACACAGAAGAGCACGGGAGGGCTCCCATGAGAGAGGGTGTGAGGAATGACAGATCTGTGCAAAGGAGGAGATGCAGACCAGAGAGCCAAACATGTCGATCAGCAAGAGCAGCGTCAGCAGGAGAGAACAAACCCATAAGCCTCAAGCTCCCACTACAGCCAACTAAGAGGGCAATAGTGCTCTACTAGATTAAAAAAAAGGGAAAACACATGAGATGCCTTTCAGAGGTGGCAAAGCACATATCCTTTGAAGCCATGCCATTTCCCTACATGTACCAGAGAGCAGCACCTCACTTTGGTAATTTACCTTTACTCCTTCCATCTCTTTGTTTGCATTTCTCCCTGTAGTAAATGTGCTTGCCCACTCCATTCCTATTCCTTCCTAGTTACTCAGAGAATATAATGGGCTCAAACATTAAACCCAAAGGATCTGAAAAATGGTGCCACTGAAGTTTTCACACTCTTTTTACTGGAACACTGTGGACACACTGTTAGAGATCTGGGAAAATTACAGCCAGGAAAATCATTCCCAGGCTGGAGCTTCTAGTTCCCTCACTGATCCATTCCCAAGCTGATAACGTATTCAGCTCTGGTAGGGAGTTTTTCCCAGGACAATAAGTTTTGTCAAAATAGAATGGAATTAATAACATTAGATTAACACCTGGTGCCAACTGTGGGATTCATTCTGAAGTATGGTCCCAGAGGCGTTCTCCCAATTATCCAATGAGCTGCTGTCTTGTCTTAGCTCTGCAGAAGGTCCTATAAATGCAAATCGTGCTCTCAATAAAATTAGCCTTCTTTCCCCAAGAAGGTCTCCATGTTGCTCATTTCTTTCTCTAGCTCAGCAGCGACAGAACACCTAAACCCAGTCTCCTGATGTGTATCAATTATTCTCCGATATACAGAGATTACTTTCATTTACTACATTCCACCCAAGTATATATCCTTATTTCCTGAAAAATTACAGAGGCAACATTTAAAGAATACTAGAGACATTTAGACATAGACATCTAAATAGCAATATAATTCTATATTATATATCACAGTTCAGAGCTCACTTAATTCCAGATTCCAAACAGCCTTACCAAGTCTTACAGCTTACATTTCAGACAAGATTTTCCTGATATTTTAGAAATTCAAATTAAGTTAGAATTATGCACCTTCAACTCCATTCCCTGAAAATTCCCAGAGTCATATTTCAAACCATTCCAGTATAAAGAACAGCCTTCTTGCCTTTCTTCCTCAGGCTGCAGAACAGCACAGACCAAGATGTGCAGAGCTTTGCTTTTAAGGTATGAGTCACATACTTAGAAAGCAAAGGCCAAACATTGCCTTAAATCCCTGTAGCAACAGAACAAGACTTTTAAACATCAGAAAAATTGTCTTCAGTGGAAAGCTGACTCCCCAGACCATCAAGATCAACTCTCAATCTTTATCTGAAAAGCTAGAAAGAACTGAAGAAAGTCACCACGTACAAAACCCAGTATTTCTGAATGAGTCAGTCAATACCCACTGGATTTTGTCTACAAGGAGTGCTGGAAACCCCCACAAAAGACACTCATGTCAAAATACAAGATCAGTAGTCCATTATACCACTCCAGCTGAATGACCTTTCCATTTGTGTTTACTCAGCTGCTCTGGTTTCCCACCCTCCTCCATTAGTCACTACTGAGGCAATGCTGCAAAGCACAGCTGATCCCATCCCCTCTCCAACAATTCTGCAGCCACTATGACAAGTTCTTCCAGCTATGGAATCACATGGCCAAAGGATAAATCAAGAAGTTTCTGTATCTAAGCTCAGGAGACTGGAAAAGACAAAGGGGAAGAAAAAATACATCACTCACACTTCTGCAATAAATAAGATTTTTGTATCTAAGATTTTGAAGTACATAGATAAAACAAAGCCTGAAAAGGGGACTTCTAGACCAGAAATTTCATTTAATCAAACCTTTTCAAGTGATTTTAGTTTGGTGTGATAACAGAAGTCTATTCAATACCAGTTACAATCCTTGGTTCAGCAGTATAAGCATTCCTAAGCAGCACATTCAGCCATAAGTACATACAGACACAGTTAAAACAAAAACCTTTCAGTTTGCTTTCATTTAGGCAAAGATTTAGTGCTTGCCTGCCCAGGCACCTGATGAGGAGCCAAGCCTGAGCCAAGTTCTGTAGGCAGTGTTCACCCTGCGCAAGCTGTTTATATCGTTCTTCTCAAGCCTTCTCCCCATTTTTTTCCCACTTAAGAGGATTATTTGACTGTACATTTAAACCACACAGTGAACATTATACTCCTCAAGAAACTTAAGGGTAGCGCTAAAGGAATAGTTTACCTCATACATTGCCAATTTGAAATGATCAAATACTTCCTAATTAAAAAGAGATGATAGGAAGACAGATTAAATTTTTTCCCCTTGAAATGAGAGTTAAGTTTAGCAGCCATAGCACCTGCAGTCCTCACCCATCACACAGCAACAACCAGCTCAGCCTTCACTCCCCCTTTAACCATCATTTACAGGATGAGATACATCAAACCCAGTCTTAGGCCATTCAATCCATGAAGGAAACTTCCCAACGGAGCCAGCAGAGTCAAGTGACTGTAGTGAGAACCCTGTGCACATCTGCTTCACACCACACCAGCTGAGCTGCTGCCATGAGCCAAAGACCAGCCCAAAAAAAAGTATTCCAGACTCCTGTTCTGCACAGCCATGGAGAAATGTAACCTTTTCCCCATTTCTTTCTTCTGCTGAATTCACCTCCATGTCACACAGTGGGAACAGGACAAGGATCAATTTATAGATGAGGTTCCCTTTGTTGTGTGGTATCCTCTCTCTCACGACGGGATAGAAGTCTTTAATCCTTCCAATTATCAACAGTAGAAAATGCAACCTGTCACAACAGGGACACACACCTTATACCCACATTCCTCTTGCCAAGTGCTGCAAAACTGGGGTTCAGGCACACACAGAGGGACTTAAACCTTCTTACCATCATGTTTGTTTAATTTTGCCTCCCCAATTAAAGAGGGCTTTAGGAAAAAAAAGCTGGAAGAAATTTATCCAAACAGAAGCCTGGAAGTCATGGTGGGTAAAAATTCAGTGAGCAGCCCTTGTGAACCACAATCAAATGACAACACCAGTTTGTTTTCCTTCCCTGCTCCTGACAAGTAACTAGCTAAGGGGATCAAAACTGAGAACTTCCTGCAGCTCTTCAAACATACAAATCCTGTGTGAAGCCACCAGTACAGCCTAGGGTGGAAGAGCAGCAAGCAGGGTGAAGTTGTATTAGCACCAACTCATCTCTTAAACAGGAGGGAGGGCTGATGAGCAGCCCTGACCAAGTCTGGCATCCTTCAACTTGTCCCCAGAGCAACCACAGATCTCATAGCTCATCAGCACTAAAGAGAAAGCCATAGTTCACAGGAATATATTTTTCAGTAGCTTTGCAGTTATCTGATGAAAGACAATATTGTATTACAGCCTCCATTCTAAATACCGTCTTTAGCGCTCTGACTACCATAATAAGCTGACATCAAGTAACAAAGCAGCAACAGAATAATTACTGACATCAACCCCAAACAATGAGCTGCTACCAGAGCCATAGCTAATTTCTTGCCTAGAAAGCAAGGGCAAGGTCTGGGAAGTCCCCCCAGACCAGCAAGGGATGGCAGAGCATTGCCAAATGTGCTGAGGGGAACATGCAGGGATTTGTTTTCTATGAGCCTGCAACAGCTGTATATGGACATAGCTTTAAAGGGAAAGTCTGTTAAGCTGGCACAGCCCTTATTTCATTGCTAGGTTGCCACAAATTTTTAATCAGAAAGCAAGAATCCCTGTGACTATGTGCAAATCCTTTGTTACCTGACTGAAACACTGGATGGTAGTACAAGGCCAACAGCTGCTGGTCTGCAGAACATAACACTGCACACCTGATTAACGAAGAAAGAAAAATTAATCTACTTCATTAAGAATGACTGCTTGACATATATTTCAGAAGAGCTGTTCATTCATTCCCAAGCTGCATTCTTTTGTTTAAACAGAATACTTCCTCTCAGTTGTGAAATGACTAAAAGTATTTCTACAGTTTGTGATTATACAGTACAAAACAGATAAATGCCCTATTTGTTAAGCAGAGATGAAGCTGCATTGGGGAAAAAATGAAAACCTATTCTAAATTGTTTAATGGCTAAGCCTCATTAAGCAGGCTGGTTACACAAGTAAATTAAAACCAGAACATTTGTGGCATTTCACTGGGTTATTAAAGCCATTTTAAATACTACCTGTTGTATAGTCAGTTGATAGACTGACTAGTTACTATCACCTTTCAACTAAGACCAATTAATTTCATCTCACACCTTGTTTTAATTAATGGACTAGAAAATTTTAACTCTTGACAATTTTATTTTTTTAAACTGGCTGCTGAATATAATTAGTTGATTTAAGGAAGATGAAGATAGCAATTTCTCTATACTTGCATAAGATGCTGATCTCTCAGGGTTCTTTGTTGCTT
>VXBI01000016.1:10839-22811 GCA_013397375.1 Toxostoma redivivum | reverse complement strand
TCTTTTACCTTAATCCATACCGCATCGGCGGAAGGAGAAACAGCCGTAGAGAGATGACCGTTGAACATTCGAAAAGGGGCGCGCCAGCCCCTGATTGGCGGAGGGGGCGGCGCGCGCCGAGCAGCGGAGCCAATGGGAAGCGGCGAGGGCGGTTTGAGTTCAAACGGAGGCGCCGCCCCGCGGAGCCGCTCGCGCCTCAGGCGCTGCCCGGGAACGGCGGCGGGACCGGCCGGGCCCTGAGGGCGGGACAGGCCCGGACACGGAGCTGCCTCCGAGCCTGTGCTTGTACCTGTGCCCCGTTCTGAACCTGTACCTGGATCCGTACCTGTGCCCCGTCCTGAACTTGTACCTGGGTCTGTACCTGTCCCCCGTCCTGAACCTGTACCTGGATCCGTGCCTGTGCCCCGTCCTGAACTTGTACCTGGATCTGTGCTTCTGCCCCGTCCTGAACCTGGATCTGTGCCCCAACCTGAACCTTTTCCTGAACCTGTATCTGTGACCAAACGTGTGCTTGTACCTCCAAATCATCAGAGGCATAAACCTCTACCTGTACCTGAATCTGTACCTGGACCTGTATCTAAACCTGTGCCTGAATCTGTGCATGAACCTCTACCTACACATGTACCTGGATCTGTACCCATAACAGCACCTGTGCTCACACCTGTGTCTGTACCTGAACCTTTGTCCATACCTGCACCTGAATCTGGACCTACACCCATATCTGTGTCTGAACCTTTATCTAGATCTGTATCTGAACCTATATCTGAACTTAAACCTGTACCTGAACCTGTTCCTAAACCTGTACCCGGATCTGTACCTGAACCTGAACTTGTACCTGAACCTTTGTCCATACCTGCACCTGAACCCTTATCTGTACTTCAGCCTTATCTAGATCTGTATCTGAACCTGTATCTGAACCTAAACCTGTTCCCAAACCTGAACCTGTCCAGGCTTATCGAGCCCCTCTTTGATGGAGGAGGACTTGCATGGTCCCAAATTTGCACCTCCTCAGATCAGCAAAAAGTGCCCAGATTTACTTTCTATCAATTCAGCTTCACTTAGGCTTTATAAAGTGATTTAAGCATCTGTGTTTAGTCTGATTAAAATACCAGTAGCCACAAAAATACTATTAACCACATCAGTAAGGGGGAGAAAAATAAAGAGAGCAAGGATGGGAGGGGGTGAGCAGCAGTAAAAGTTAAATTGGTATTTTAAGTCCATTTTAATCAGCAAATTCGTTACCTTCATTTACATCTAAAACTGATCCTCATCTCTGCTGCCAAACAGGAATTCATTACTGAGACTCCAATTTGAGGATCTGTGAGCAAAGAATCAACATGAATATGGTGTTGCTCTGTGTTTGAAAACAGAAAATAATAATAATAATAATAACAACACGAAGAATGTATTATTGAGCTATGAAATATAACCTTCATTCCAAGTCTGATACTTGGGAAAGGGATACAGGACAAGGTCATCCAGCCTTTTGTGCTTCAGGGGATAAAATTCTACTATTCAGATCTTTTACAAAGCAGAACTTTTGATTTTACTCCTGTTTTATTATCTAGCTTGCCTCAAAGACTATTTTATGTGGTGTGATGACTTTAGATGTGATACAGTTAGATGTAAGCAGCTTTTAAAATGTTACTTCAATTAAATGACTTTGAAGTCTGTTTTGTAAGCTTTGGTGAGCCTTTAGTTCAGATTATTATTATTCTCATTATTATTATGTTGCAATAGCTGTGTACTACTGGATAATCATTAATTTAGATGTAAACCATACCAAAATCAGGATTCTATTTGGTATCTAATTGAGTATCATTGCTAAGTAACAGCTATTAAAAAAATCCTTCCAGGGGTCCTGAGTGAAAACTCTTAGAAATGGAATTTATTGCAGTCTCTGCCAGCCCACATGTGATCAAACAGCACAAATAAATAAATACACCTGCACTGTGGCAATAATTGTATTTTCTGGCATGATTTACAGTGGTGTAAAGCTTTTGTGATGTGCAATACTTAGAGGAAAACACAAATTATAACAAAGGTTTTCAATAAACAGCATCTGTACAAATATTTGCTGAAGTAGATTTACAGGAGGGAATAAAAAAAACCAAAAAAGACATTTTCTTCAAGGTTTAAATATGCTGGTAGGTTAATTTGGAAACATTTAATTTCGACAAATACACCTGAACACACCATGAAGTAAAACTGTCAGAACTGAGGAGAAAAATAAAGTCAGTGCTTGAAACTCCTTGACAGAGAATTTAAAAAACAGCATTTAATTTATCACATGAAGAGCATCACACAGAGTTATTATAACTATTATTATTACAACTATATTATAATTACAATAACTATTATTCTAATTATTAATATAAGTGTCTGAACAGGTGCTTTGGAAGCACTGATTGAAGCTCTTTTCTCACAGATTTGTACTATCAGTGGTTTTTACTTTAAAAAGCACAAATTCTGGTTAAAGCTTTTCTTAAATTAGGGCTTCTAGAAGGTGTAAAGTAAATAAATATTCAGGCTACTCACACTGTGTAAAGCCAGGTCCAGACATGAGAAGTCACATGATTAATGATGAAAATTGAAAGTTTTGCAACAAATTTCTCTCTTAAAGTCATGTTTTATTACACTGACACGTTATTGCACCCAGGATTTTTGGAGTGCTTGTATTCATGCACAGAACCTGATTTTGACAAAGGATTTTGCATAAATTTATGCATAAATCTGCATAAATTTAGGAACAAAAGGGATGTTTCCAAATTTTATCTATCCACAGTTAACAAATACATTTAAATAATTAATTTACCTTAAATGGTGAAAGAACAAACTATTAAGGGAAAAACTTTTTAATATGATGGGCACACTGATATTTTTAAGTCAAATCTGTATTTTAATCCAAATTAATCTGAAAAAGGAATTTTCCAATTGTCCTTCAAAGCCAGGGAAAGCAAGAGGGAAGCAAAAGCCACAATGTCCCAGTGCAGTATGTCAGGTTTAAAATGCAAATTAAAACTTTGGTTCTGGGTCTGTGTAACAGATTTTCAATTGCAAAAGATTACAAAACCACCTCGAGGATGATGGAATCCAACTCCTGGCCCCCAAGACTCCCACCCTGTGCCCAGTCTGGGAATTAAATCCTTAATCCAAGATTTTTTTCCATCTGTAGGTCACTTCTAATCCCAAAGGCGACCATAAGAGGGATTTTGCATCTCCCAGCCAGTCCTTTTGTACAGCTGAGGTAGAAATTTGTACATTTTATTGGGACTGGGGTGATATTCCCCTGGATTAATCAAATTAACAAATTCTAGAGTTCCATAATTCCCATGCATACTTACAAACAAGGAAGAAGAAAATTCCATGGGCTGCTTCCCTGGAAACAGCTTCTGCTTGATCCTTCTGCCACATGAATCATAAAATCATGGAATGGTTTGGGGATTTTGGCACCTTAAAACTTGTCCAGTTCAACTTTCCTGTCCCAGGCTGCTCCAAGCCCTGTCCAGCCTGGCCTTGGGGATGTTTCCAGGGATCCAGGCCCTGCCCACCCTCCCAGGGAACAATTCCTGCCCCAAATCCCATCCATGCACTCCATGCTCTCATTAACACTCCATCTTCTCCACTGGCTCCTTTCAGGTTTTGGAAAAACAAAAATTCTCTATAAAAATCTCAACAATTCCTTCTCAAGCTCTTCCCACCTGAGTGAGTTTTCCTTGCTTTTTGTCCACCCAACTGGTGACAATTCCCATCCTGGATCTTTTGTTCTGTGTTTATGGATAGTTGGAGTTCAGGAGAATTCAGGAATTCATTGTAGTTTCTCATGCAATGGAAACAGGTGAAAGGAGAAAAGGATTCTCTGAGCAAAGAACTTCCTTGGCAAGGTGTCAACTCGATTAATGAGTGAATAATTCCCCTCCTCTGTGCAAAGCAGCACAGAAAATGGATAAAAGTCATTAGAAGGAAGCTCTCACCCAAAGATCTAAATTACATCCTAATCCTTTAATTCCTCAGATGAAGAACACTCCCTGAGAAGTTCAGTGGCCTGGAAAATTCTCAATTCAACAATTTCTGCATCAGGCAAAACAGAGCTTGACATTTGTACAGAGCAAGCACCTCTCTTTGATCTGCCTTAGTTTATTTTGTTTAAATATCCCATTAAAATAAATATATTTCATGGGCAGTTTACAATTAAAGTGGATTTTTTTCTAGAAGTTGAGTTTCTTAAAAAAAAAAAAAAAAACAGATAAGGAACCAGAAGGTCTTTATGGTATCTTTTTGTAATGTTTAAAAGTAGGAAAAAAGCAACTGTATCACCAGTAGAGTATAGAAATATCCATGTTTGCTGTGTGATCCACAATTACAATTATAAATATTTATTTAAATTAACCAACAATTAATTAATAACTGATAAATATTTGAGATTCTTCTGTTTTCTGAGACCACACCAAGGCACCTGCCTGTCCTCACACAGAGTTACCTTCCAGGGATCTCACAGGCTGCATGAAATATTTTCAACACACAAAATATATTTTGTTGATTTTTCAATCACACAAAATATTTTATCAACTCCTCTGGAATAACTTAAAAAATTAAAGCAGCTTTTTAAATAACAGCTTTTACATGCAATGGCAAATTAGGATCAGAGATTTGTTAAATTTGGAAAAGATCACCAAATCCAACCATCAACCAGTTCCCACTACCCCATGTCCTCAGTGCCACATCCACACATTTTTTGAAGGCATTTATGCAATGCTTTAAAACCTTTTCCATGAAGAAATTTTCATTTCCAAACCTCCCCTGGCACAATTTGAGGCCATTTCTCCTCACCCTGCAAATATCAGAGCAGTGCCCAGGAAGGACATGCAGGAAAGTTTTTCCCAACAACCATGGGGAGAAAAAAAAAATCCTAAAATGACCCACCCTGAAGAGGCATCTCCCAAATGGGAGGTGTGGGGTGGAGCAGGGGAGCCAGAAAAGGGTCAGACAGAAACCAGGCTCATGAAATCCTATTTGATTTGACATGAGGATGTAACTCCTGAGCAGTTACTCCTGCTTTACACAAACCTCCTCCCTCTTCTTACAACAACGGGGCCTTCTGGGTTCATTTCAGCAACATGCCCAATGCAAAACTCGTCAAAATTAATTAAGAAATTGCTGTTAATTAGAGGGAAATTTCAATTCACAATTGGTGACGCAGCTGGAAATTTAGATCCTATTTTTATCTTGGTAGGACATCACAGTTTACCACAGGATTATTTATTCTATTTACTTAATTTTACTATATTTATTTCATTAGCTCTTACTTATCCAGACATTTTGGGAAGACCTGGATTCCAACTGCTTCCATGAGTTCCTACACCCTTTATATGAACAATGTTCAGTCCCAAAATAAATCAGAATTTTACTCCCAAACAGCTGCAGATAAGCACTGAAAAATTACTTATCTTGATAATGGATTTCAACTCCTTTAGAATTCTTAATTCAAATGAACACACAACACAGGAATGAAATTAAAAGATTTAAAGGAAATAATGCAGGTGGAGAATAAAAAGGAAGCTTTGTTCTTGCATCAGAATGTATTAATCTTGCAATTTGCATATACAAATAATTCAGCCACGTTCACCGGCATTAAAAACACAGCAAGATCAAATTAGAAACGTAAGAAAAGAAAATAACAAGAGCTGAAACTGTATAATACATACATATATTATAAAGATTTGACAAATTAAATACATTTTGGTTATACAGAAAAGTTCCAGTAACTTTACATGAAAAATGGGACGAGGGAAACGCAAACATTTCAAAAGACTGAACGTGGGGTGGTCAGGCTCATTTTAAAAGTTTAAAAAATAGATAAAAATAGCCTAAAAAACACTGCTAATTACAGTATGCATTCTTCATTAAGGCCCAAGTCAGCCAAGCACTTTGAAGGGATTGCTTTGGGACAGGGAATCCACGGCATCCCATGGACTGTGGGATAGCGAACCCAATGCTGAGCTGAGCTGGGACCTGCTGAACACATCAACAGTCCAAGTCACACAGTGACCAAAACCACAGACAGATCAGAAGGACACTTCCAATCCAACTATTTGGCCTTTTGAGGGAATTCCATGCAGCACACGGAGATCCAAAGGAAAATTCCAATCCAAGACACTCCCCAGAGCTCCAGCCACCGAGCACACCCACCAACCAAGGCAGCTCCTCAAATTCCACAAAAAAAACCTTTATGGAGCTACACTTGTGAATTCTGGATTATATTTCAGGCATTTTCTCTTTCCTCCTCGAGATCTCCATCTGGTTATCAATAAAACCCGAGTGCCCAGTGAGGATTTGGTGTTCCAGCTGAACTCCATCCTGCTCCTGGCTGTGAACCCCGAGTTGTGCTGCAGCTCCTGGGGGGCTGTGGGACCCCCAACTCACCCCGAGGTTCAACCTCAGACACCCCAAAATCTGCCCAGCACACCAATTAGTATTGTGCAGGTGCTGGCTGAATGGTCAGAAAGATCCTGACATCAGGATCATAACATGGGAATTCCTTGAATTTCCAACCTTTAGTCTCCCTACATTGAGATTGACCTCATGGACAACCCCAGTTTTTACCTCAGGAACCCACAAAATCTGCCCTTATTATTATTATTATTATGCAAATGCTGGCTAAATAGTTGGAAAAATCCTGAAATCAGGATCACACCATGAGAATTCCTTTACAATATTTTCTAACCTTTCAGAGTCTCCCTGCACTGAGATTGACCTCATGGACAACTCACCTCAAGTTTTTCCCCTCAGAAACCCCAAATTCTGACAAATTATTATTCAAATGTGGGCTAAATGGTCAGAAAGATCCTGACATCAGGATCAGAAAATGGGATTGAATAATTTGCATTTTTCTCCCAGCTCTGGGAGTCTCCCTGTGCTGTAAATCAGACTGAACCCTCACTGGACCATTTCCAGGCTGAATTTATGGTGGCTCTTTGGATTTGGATGGAATTTCAGGACCTTCCTCAGCCCCACTTTCACCACCCAGCCCTGGGGCTCGAGTGTTTCTTCTCATAGAGACTCACGAGCGAGGTTTATTCTAGAAACAATCTCAATTTCTGAAGTGCATAATTTACTGTACAAATAAATACAGGAGTGCAGCCATGGGGAGATGAGAACAGCCAATGGCACTGGGGGAATTGGGTGCTCAGGAATTCCTGTCCCAAACCTTTTCCAGCCAGGCTGGAATGGAAGGAGACCCAGGGCCACCTTCCCATCCCTGTGCATTGCTCCAAGGTGCAATGAGATTATTTTGGGATGGGATGGAATAGTGCAAGAACAGCAGGGAAAAGCTCAGTTTAAGCTGCTTGTTTGAAATAAGGCTTTGATGTCGCATGGCCAAAGCCTGGCTGGATGAGACAGAACTTGCATATTCATTAATGTCATTAATTACAGATTCACCCCTTTGTGCTCATTAACTCAGAGATGCTTTTGGAAGAGTGGGAAAGATCAACTTGGTCATTATTCAATATTCAGGTGCCCTGTGATTTTGGGGATTTATTTCCCAGCCCCTGGTCAGGGCTGTAATAAAAACTTTTCTATTTTCTGTCATCAATTCTAGTTTCAGTAGTACTTTCAGCAAAAATATATCTCTGTACACAACCCCAAACCCCCTATCAAAAGTCCTTTTTTGATAACATTTCTGGGGTAAGAACCTGGAGGAACTTTTGCTACAATACTCAATGTTTCTGGCATTAAACTGTTAATAAAATGCTTTTTTCCAATTTTTACCTCTTAATTATCCCGCTGAGTCAAATCAAGGAATAAGAGTTCATCTCTTATTTTAAAGAAGTGGGAAATTATGCAGGTGTTTATAGAGAAGAGAAGCTTTCAGCTCCATTTCTGGTCTTTCTCTTCAAGTAGACAAGTTCAGGTGCTGCAAAATATACCTTTCAAATATGCAAAATATTCTAAAAATCACATTATTGCCTTTCTAAGTCGATTTAAACAATATTTGGGAAAAAACCAAATTAACAGGGCTTTGAAAGTTCTGTTAATTCAAAAATTCAAATCTATATTTCTGCTGATTTTATCCTATGGACAGTAAGACTCAAAATCCAACAAAACCTGAAGGCTTTTTAAAACAGCCTGGAAAAATAAATCTGTATTTTCATGGGGAACATATTTTCCTGGTGAACAAAACATGTTTAAACATTTGCACCAAAATTCACTTTTTTAGGATGAACTGTAAATCACCTGTCAAAAAAGTCAAGAATTGGGAGATAACGTTGATAAATATTTATGAGTGGCAAAATAAAAAGGGAAAAAAAAACCCCAATAATTAATTTTTTGTTATTTAGAATAAAGATTTCTATCCCATTTTACAGTGCTATACAGTATAGGAACATTATATTTTGCTTTAGAAGATATTTATATTTAAGAAACAACTTTATACAGCAAATGCAACTTTTAGAGCCAGCACAACGTTGTATTTACAGTTCAGTCAACAATCCAAGTGACACAGAATAAATTAACATAATATACAACTATTTATACAGAGAAATTAAAAAATAAGGCAGAATTCTCATTTGAAATTAGCATAATCTGAAAAGATGTCGATGAAATCTTGTACCACTCTGTAGCAGAATTCATACTGTTCCTGGAAAACAAGGACAAAAATCAAAATGGGGTTTTGGTTACACTGAGAAAATCTGAATTCTGCAAATCCCATTGATAAATTCAGCACAGCCTAACTATGAGACTGAGACTGGTCTGGTCTGATTTCTGTTGGTTATTTTAAATAAAAACAATGTCTTTGGTCAGACACAGGCTGCTCTTTGGTTCAGATGATTTCTTGAGGTTTTTAAGGGATGGTTCTTAAACTGCATCACTTCTTAGGCCTGGCTTTGGGTTTAAACCCAGCTGTTCACAGCAGAAACTCCTGAGCACTGCCCAGGGATAATCAGGGAATCATAAAATCCCAGGATGGTTTGGGTTGGAAAGGATCCCAAATCCCTCCCACTGTCCCAGGGTCCAACCCCACTGTCCAGCCTGGCCTTGGGCACTGCCAGGGATCCAGGGGCAGCCACAGCAAATCTGGGAATTCCATCCCAGCCCCTCCCCACCCTCCCAGGGAACAATTCCTAATTCCCAAAATCCCATCCAGCCCTGGCTCAGCCTGACCATGGATAACCCAACTCCATTTCTTCCCATCTGTGGGACACAGAAAATATCTCCTTGGAAAAAGGGTTTGAGGTGATTGTTTCTAAAGAGGTTTCAGACTGCTGAATGGAAGCTGCTATGGAAATCAAAAATATTGATATTTTTGTATATTCTCAAGTTAAGAAAAGTCTCAAAAAACTTTTCTATGTTTACTCAAATAGGGAAAAACATCTGGACTAAGCTTCAAATAGTAGTTGTAGATGACTTGAAATAAAAATTTAAAGATTTTATACAAGTCAGAGACATTTCCAAGGATTTCCACACCCCTGGGAGTGCCCGAGGCCAGGCTGGACAGGGTTTGGAGCACCCTGGGGTAGGGGGAGGTGTCCCTGCCATGGCAGGGGTGGCACTGGGATGAGCTTTAAGGTCCCTTCCAACCCAAACCATTCCACGATTCCAATTTATGCCCAGACATTTTAAGGTGAGAAAGAACAACATAAATAACTTGAGAAAGCCACTTCATAGCTATTATTACCTGCAACACTCAAAATATATTTAAACTGCCTCAAATTCCTAAAAGACAGAGACTATTCAACCAAGCTGTATTTATCTCTAAAAACCCCTGTAAAACACACATCCACCATGCATCACTTATGCCAACCTGCCAAAAATCCCTTTTTTTCTCCCCTCCCAAGAACATTTCCACTCAGACCTCCCCCTGCCAGCCCTGCTAGTGCCATACCAGGGTCTGCACCATGTGTGGCCTCTGCAGCCTCAGGCTCTTGACAGCCTGGAACACGTCCAGGAGCCCCTCAGCCTTCACCCTCTCCAGGATGTTGCTCAGGGCTATGAAGGTTCCTGTCCTCCCTGCTCCAGCACTGCAATGCAAACACATCTGTTGGCCATGAAGGGGGATAAAAATGGGAAAAGAGGAATGCCAGGGGTGTGGAATAGCTGTCAGTGAGCCTGGAGGTGTTTTCTGGTGAGGAACAGCCTCTCCTGGAGTTCAGGCAGGTTTCAGCCACAAGGGACCAGGATGCAAGCAGTGCCTAGAATTTAGGCTATCAGCTCTTCTGGGATTTTCTTCACTTGCAAAGTTCCTTCTTAGCCAGCAGAGAAAGAGATGGGGAAGCACCACAGAAGTTCCACAGAATCTTTATTTCCTCCATGAAGGGTCCAGGGCAGCAAATCCACTGGGTGGGGGTACTAAGGGGGCTTTTGTAGGGTCAGGGTGTCTTGGGAATGGACCAGTAATATCAGGGATTCTGGAGTTAGCCAGCCACTGGGGATTTTAGGTTAAAATGAACCAATTACTAGAGGGGTTGAAATAAATAAATCACTAAAAGATGAAGCGGGGGTTTGCAAAAGAGGGAATATTTCTAGTATTAGTCAAAATTATTTCATATAATTTTTACATGAAATACAGAATTCTTCTATTTCATGTCAAGCTTCCTCTTAACGCCAGCTTTTGATTAACCACATTTAAGTTTAGACAGAAATCCCAGGATTTAAAATACAGAACCAGATTTGTAAATATGTAAATGACTTTTTATCTAAGGAATTACTCCCCAAGGGGCCCTCCCTGGAGGGGCTCACCTGCAGTGCACAGTGATGGGGTGGTTCCCTGTCTGCTGCTGCTGCTTCTGCACGGCTGCAATGAGGTCGATCATGCCCTTCCCCTCGGCAGGAATCCCGATCTCCGGCCACCCATGGAAGTGGAACTGCCTCACCAGCCTGCTCTGCCTCTCCTGGGTGCTCTGCCAGCAGGAAAACACCGTTCAGCCACTTGGGACTCCCAGGTGGAAACACAATTCCTGCCTGGAACATCTGCAGGCTGTGACAGAGAGGATCTGCATCCTGGTCCGTAACATATTAAGGACCTTGTTGATCTTATTCCCAGAAATATTCCATGATTCTGTCCTGGTCTGTTTCTAAATCCCCCACCCACTGATAATTCCCCCCTACAATTTTAAATTTTGCTTTGGTTTGCACAGCTGTTTCCTTTGGGAAGGATTTAGGATATATTAAAAGTGTCCAGGGCCAGGCTGGACAGGGCTTGGAAAAAGCTGGGACAGGGGGAGGTGTAGTGAAATGAGTTTTAAGGTCCCTTCCACCCCAAACCAGTCTGGAATTCTGTGAAAAATCTTAAATCAAATTTTCTTTGATACCAATGTGGGAGATGGCAGAAAAATCTGGGAATAACAGCAACATCAAAAAACAGTTTAAAAAAAAAAAAATCCCAAAACTCACCCTCCACTTTGCAACCACCTGTTTTACTGATCAGAATTTTCAAGGATTTTAAGCAAAATTATTTCATGTAATTTTTACATGAAATATAAAATTCCATATAAATTCCTATTTCATTTCAAGCTTTTGATTAACCACATTTAAGTTTAGACAGAAATCCCAGGATTTAAAATACAGAACCAGATTTGTAAACGCCTTCTGACGGAATAAAAAAAAATAAAAAAAAAGCTGGAATTGTAAAGAATTACCTGATTATATGTAACCAGGAAGTCCCTCACACTGATGGCATCCACCAGGCTGTCACTCTTGATTTCCACCGTGATGTCTCCGTGAGTCACAGAGCCCTCTGATGGCCAGTACTGGCAGCATTTTTCCTGCAGAATCCAGAGAAGTGCAAACATTCCTTAATTTTTTTCCTCCAGTTATCTACATTGTCATGAATCTCTGGTATAAGAAGTGACATCCAGCATAGTACGTGTGTTCTAAATACTAAGAATATAGTGACAAAATATAAAAAACATAGTGACAAAATATAAAAAACATAGTGACAAAATATAAAAAACATAGTGACAAAATATAAAAAA
>VXBI01000014.1:206801-227382 GCA_013397375.1 Toxostoma redivivum | reverse complement strand
AATAAATAAATAAATAAAGGTGTAAAACCACATTAAAAAAGTGTAAAACCACATTATAAAAACTTCCAAATTCACAGCATCCTGCTGCTAGTTAGAAGATTCCTCTGAAAGACTTCAGAGAAATGTAACTGTCAAAACTTGGCCCAAACTCTATTCTTGTGTGTTTTCCAGTTGCAGAGGTCCAACTCATACTTTTGCTCCTCCAGATCCACTGGAGATTAATCTCTTTTGTGTCCTGTGAAACAGCCTTAGGCAACCCTTGTAAGGGGTGAAGCTGTGCAGAATTTACCAGGCCTGTGCCTGAACACTGGTGCAATGCTTGTAGCCAAACTGTGAGCTGGGATGGTAAAATTAGGCAAGTGCTGCTGAGGAAAAGCAATTCTGAGATCAGAAAAGCCCCTAGGAGATGAGTGTTGACAGCAGAAATACTAAGCAGAACAGCTTGTTTTTCACATTTTCTATTGCTTTCTAGTATCTCATCTTGCCTGAAAGAAGCCAGAGTTAATATGAATGAAAAACATAAATAACGACTTCACAAAACTGTTTGTATATAAATGGAAGAGAACTGCTAAATGCTGGGATTTTTCCAATATGTCAGCAGCACATGTTCTCCAAAATAAACCAACATTTGTATAATCTCAGCTAACATCTCAGCAAGAGAGATTGCATGTGGGCACAGCATCTGATCTCAGCTGCATCAAAATAAGTACATCTTAACAAACAATAGATTTTAAGGCCAGAAATGAGAAAGGTAACAGTTGCTCTGGCTTCTGCAGAGCTTGGACAATACACCTTAGGGGATCCTACCTGGAGAAGAAACTGCATCAAGCACTACACAACTCTAACAGCAGAAAAAACATCCAGTCCTGTCATGTAATGAACCAGGGAAGACTTCATTATGTTTTCAGCTTCTTTCTAAATTTTGACTACATTGTTCCAGAGATTAACAAGCCTCCACTCATAAAAACAGGTCTTTTGTTTCTGGATTTAAACTTATATTCAGTTTCCAACCCTTGTTTCTCATGTCTTTTTCTGCATAATTCCAGCCCCATGTATCCAAAGAAATCTCATCCTCATCTAGGAACTAGAAGAGCACTATAAAGCCACTTCTCAGCCTTATCTGACTAAACTAAACATACTGTGATTTTAAGTCTTTCAATACACTGCATATTTTCTAGTACTTGGTGATATTTGCAGGTCTATTTCTGTATAGTTCTTCAAAATCCTACTATGTGTAAAGGAAGCAACTAAATGTTCTCAGTGCCCAAAAGGCAGGCAGTACTTTTCCTTGACATCCCATTCATGCCTCTGAGAATACAAATCCACCTTCCTATGTACATCATAGACATAAGGACTCACACTCCTCATTTCCCAATCCTTATCAGTGCCTTTACTCTAATGTACAACTCTGTAATTGTAACCTGTGCTAATTTTCTCCTAGGCTCTCTATCTTGCACCCAAAATGTCAAGTCTACCTTCCCAATGATGTTCATGTGTCTGACCTGTTCCCATCACTATTACTCACTACTCCAGTTTTCTACTGGACAACTGACAAAAAAACAGTAAAAAATGTCAGACTGAGTGACAAAACCATTTACATTGAACTACAATTACTTTTCTGTCCTGGAGCAATTGTTAACTATAGAGTTTAAAAAAAATTAATAAAAACTATTATTAAAAATTTGGTTTTATGTGTTATTTCTTTGCGTTAGTCTGATGCAATAACTCCTCTAAAAATGTGAGGATTCAGGGCCAATCTTCCAACTTTATCCAAGTTATTTTAAGTATGTTTAGAAAGAAAAATGTTAGTTCAGTTTGCACTTTCATTTGATTATTTACTAGGCCTGATATGAACTACACTCATGCTCAGCTGACCACATGGGAACATTATCCCTAATGTCTGCCAACAATGGAAAATATCTCCTCCATTCATGTGCCCCATATACAATTGTAAGAAGGGAAAGCAGTATGGTGTGCATCTCCATGGTGGTGTAAGAATACACTAGGTGGACTTTCCACTGTGAAATAATCATTTAACCACTTCATAGTGGGCTCCTGAGGTGAAATCCTTGATTATTTTGAATATTGCTAGTCGAATAAGGGCAGGCTTGCACAAAAAGCATGCACTGGATGCAATGGAAATAAATGCCCATAGTGTATTTCTCTGGGCACACACCTTCTGGATGCTCCCACTGAAGGGCCTGAGGATCCCAGAGTTCTTCTTCACATCATCGTAATTAGGGACTCCACCAATAAATATTTCAGAGCTGCATTTAATCTGTGTAAAAGCCCCCTGCAAGAAACATAGAATAACATTTTATTAGAGTAGGTGGAACCATGCTTAATCTTCAGATTAAGACTACCTGAGTTGTGATAGCTCTACATTAGATGTTATAGCTTATTTCAATGCCTCTTCTTTGTACAATCAAAAAGTAGGATACTCTTGACTAACTTTCCATTATCCCAGTCAGAAGTAGTTGAAAAATCTCAAGTGTTTCAAAATGGCAATACTGAAGGAAGAAAGGAAACTAACTCATTGTGTCTTCTGACTGCACATCTAGCTTTATTTGCAAAGACTTGAGGTACACTGATTTAAACCTATAACCTATAAAACTAAAATCAGAGCAAAGTTCATGCAAGAGAGATTCATTCTGTATTTCCAACATCTAAGAGACAGCCTACTGTAAGTTGTGGGGCTCAACAAGAGAAACATTGAGTTTGCATCAATTACCGGAAGCAGTTGCTCAGGATACCTGATAGGAACATTGAGGGTCCTGGAGTAAACTGAAAGACATTTAACAGCTAAAGATGGAATAACTGTGCAATTCCAGTCCTGCAGAAGCTTCTGTGCTTTCATGGTTGGCAGCTCCCAGCCACCCTCCTCCTGGAGCACTGCACTGCAGCACTTAAGAGGAAAGAAATGGGAGTGTTCACCTTAACCCACCTATCAAAAGAAAGCTTGAGAGCTCCAGTCAAATGTTTCTCACTCAATTTCTTTTCTAAGAGACAATTGGAATTTCAATTTATTTAAATTTTTGAAGAAAAGTCAAACTTGGTAATAGTTTCCCTGTCTGCCGAGAAGTCTGCTATGGGATTTTTCTGCTATGGGATTTTTCTGCTATGGGATCTGGAGTCTGGTTTTCTGTCTGCACTCTCCACTGAGTAAAATACATTTTCTAAGCAGGTCTAGCCTCGGCTTTTATCAAGATAGAAAATATACCTCTGTGGATGCATTTGAGTGTTTAAAGTGAATATCCTGCTTGGTATAAGTACAATTTCACTTTATAATAAACTTGACTTTTTATGATCACTTGGTGAGTGAAGAACAAAAAGCACATCATCAACTCTGATTGTTCCAGCCCTTACTCTGGGGTGCAAATTACTTTTGCCAGAAGAAGACAAACAATTCTCTTCAGGCCTACCTTTCCATGGCAATATTCAGAAATAGGTAAAAAAAGACTGGACACATACTTTTCAACATGATACTTCTCCAAATTACACCTCTCATGTGGTCTCAACAGACTTAGCCACAGCAAGTACCAGCAAAAGAACCTCAGGAAGATATATGAGCCAGACACAAAAATGTGAGCCCACTTACATGGCAGGAGCAGGTACAGTCAGATTCCAGTGGGATCCCTGATTTTATGGGTATCCTTGTCCTCAGAGGGAAGACCTTATGCACAAATTCCCAACTCTGGGCTTAAGAAAACGTCCTAATGTGCATACTATTTTACCCTAGTAAGAGCTTTGAGAGCAGGCTGTGCAGTCTACCATGCAACCACTTAACAGTCCAACAGCTGCATTCAAGACAAGTCTGCCATGAGCTCACCTCTGCCATCCCTTCCACTGGCTTCTGTTTGTCCACTTGCAGGATACCATTCTTTGCCGTGCGAGACACTCGCAGCTCATGCCACTGACCCAGACTGACAGGTTCTTCACTCCTGTTTCAAGGGCAAGAAAATTTTAAAGCATGTAACACTGTGCCCTTCTGATACTCTGGCAAGTTAAAAAGTCAAGTCTTCTGAGATTATTTTCTAAATAAAAAATAAATATCAGCCACTGTGATTCTTCCCTTATAAGGAAGTAACAATCTTCGGAGCCCCATCAGCAAAGACCGTATTTCTAGAGCAAATAGCAAACACTCTAGTTTTATTTATAAATAAAATGCTATCACCAGCATACACTTCAGCTACCTCTCTGCTAGTTTTCCTGCTCAGTCATTTATAATACATGAAAACAAATTTTTGTCTCACCTACACATCCTCATTTCACTAAATTCCACTTAATGGTTGGTCTAGCCTCACATTCTTCATCCTCTTTTAAAACAGAACTACTTTGTGCTGGCTTATCAGCTCTATTTGTGCATCCTGTTACATTGACATCTACACACACACACGTGCAGCCCGGATGCTGTACATAAAAGGGAAGTAATTAAAAAATTATCCTAATGATGTGATGAGATCTTGGCTAGGAACAATAATCCTCAGTTGTGCTAAGTATTCACCAGTCTCAAAGGAAGCATTTTTAAACAGTTCCTACAATCTTTACTGGCACATAACTAATATGAATAGCAGCCTGTATGAAGGGCAAAACCACATTCCCCTTCACAAGTTCTATAGATCTTTGTATCTTTTTTTTCAAATGTCATTTTACTACACTGTTTAAAGCATTTTATGTCTAAATGAGATGTTGCAGCCTTTCCTCCAGGAGGACTGGAAACTTGTGTTTGATTTACTGGCCAAGCCAGAAAAATCAGAACTGTGTTATCTAAGACCCCTAAGACTTCCTAGCTTCAGTGAAGAAAAAACAGAATTTCTGGGGATGAAATAACGTTTTGTATTTTCAGAACACTTACATTTAAAAATAAAAAGCCTCTCACATTTTGAAATGAAAAAAAAGGAAAAAATTGTAATTTGAAATAGTGAGTCAATAGTCATTCAAATGTTGATTTTAAAACTTACATAATTTTGAAAATGTGAAAACAATCTTTCCTTTTTTGTTTCTTAACAATCAACATCAGTTTTGAAACCTTTCTGCCATTTTTTTCCATCCTTCAAATTTACTTAAAGCTCATTTTTATCTATTTTGATGATACTGACAGTATTACTTGACACCTCTGAATGACACTTGGTTCAGAAAACCTCCATTAAAAATATCATCAAGCAATGCCAGTCACTTGTCCTCCTTCCTCGAGCACCATTTAGGGTTTAACTGTATTGGGTAAATCAATAGCTAAGGAAATCTAATCACCTTGAAGAAGTCAATGTATACATATAAAGGAACCAGATGGGTTTGGCTACATAGTAAGTGGCAATACAAACATTATCTCCTCTTCTGCTTAGGTCATCATCATGCTAACCCTCCAGCTTTGTTAGATTTAATTACAATCAGGGATGATTAAGCCTTACAGAGTCATCACTTCAGAGCTGCAACCTCTTCCTTGAAATCATGGGCTTTTCGAAACCAGTATGAGTTTGGCAACACTTTCTTTTGGCATTAGAACATTCCTGGCTCTTCATGTGCTGTGGGGTTACTTTTTCCCATGTAAACCAAAGCTTAAAAAATATACCAGAGCATGAAGATCTCGATCCTGTGAATGCCTGGCCAAGGGAAATCCCAACAACTTCTCTGAGACATTTCAGTTCTCAGTTCTGCATCTGGTCACACACTCAGCATCCCTTCTCCCTGTGGAGCCCCCAGAGCACACTGAGCTGCTTCCATCCTGGGATACATCAGGAAATCACAACCTTCACCAGCATCAGCTCTCTCACTGCTGCTGCTGACATGTATAAATTAAGCTTGCCTCATCCTAATCCTAAAGTTACTATGGCTGTGTTCTGATTATATTACAATATCTAACAGCCTGGTGGTCCTATGGCAGGGGTATCAGGATGACCAGAGCTATACCCCTATTTAAGACAAAGGGCAGGCATGAAGTAGGATGACTAAGACAGACATTTAAGTGGACATTGACCAGGCAGGCACAAAAAACAGGGAATCTGTCTTATTTAACCAGTGACAGAGCTGAGGACCGGGTGCGATTTGCACATTTTATCTAGAAAGAAGAACTAACAGGACAGCCTTACAACTTTCAATGAATCCTGATGGTCTCCTGAGTCTCGTCCATTGTTCAGCTATCTCATCACACTCTTTTCCTCTAGTGCATGTTGCTCAGGCAGTAGCTGGTATCCAGCTTGCTCTTCTGCTTTCCAGCAGAAAAGGGGAGTCTCTACTCCCAGGCATATGCTTGCGGCTCTCTCTACATTTTATAACCCTACATATTAGTTAAACTTTAGTACAGGTGTTTTGAAGTGCTACAATATACTTGGAAGAAAATAAATCATTTTACTTTAATATGTTATGGTTGCCAGTAACAGGAATTAGAAAGCTGCAATCAGTAAAGATTGAAGGCTGTTGTAAGAAGGGCTATTGAGTTAGAGAAAAGGTCTCCAAAATTAGCCATTTCTGCCACTTTTCAACAAGAGAATAGAACAGGGCAAGTATGAAGTGATTCTTCCCTTGATGTATCCTCCCAGCTTCTGGCAACTTGTCATTTAGCAATTTCCTGAGTCAGAGGCTGCATCCGTACCATTGTGTTTGATCTCTCTCAATGGAGCTTTCTTCAAATTTGTCCAATTTTTTCTAACCTATTTATAGTGCTGGCATCTGTAACTTGCTGTGACAATTAGTTTCCACAACTTATTTATATACTCCTCTGAGAAATAAAAACAACCAAAAAAAAAAAACAAACCCAAAGAAAAAAAGTCTTCTTTTCTTTGGTTTCTTTTTTATTTTTTTTGCATATTGAAAAAATACAGAATACTCATTAATCTCCATGTCATTCATTATTTTAAAACCTCTATCATACTTCCACCCGACTCATTCTTTTCCAGGCTTAAAAGGTCCTGCTGTAGAAAAGTTTTGTGGAAGATGTTGAATTACCTCTCCTGGATGTCAAAACTACTCTTCCTTTTTAATTTTGCTAATTTCTTTTGAAATTATGTGACCAGAATAGCAGCAGGTTTTCAAGACAGGGAGCATTGTGGGCTTCAACAGAGGCATTCTTCCTTATTCCATTCCTAGTAAGTCTCTGCATTGTACTTAGGTTTCTGTTTTTGTGTCTAAATAGTTTGCTGTTACTCCCACAGAACTGTCCATTAAGACTCCAGGATATTTCTCTGTTTGAGAACACTGTTTTTCCACAGCTGTGCATTGCTAGGCTTGTACATTATTTTGAATTTTCTCCCTTGAAATTTCATATCTCATTTTGTCTGCAAAACTGAATGAGTTTGTTTGCTTGAGTCCTCATTCAGTGTAAAATCATTCTCCGTAATCACAGTATAGTCAAAATTCCTGATGCCCATCCACAGGAATGGATGCAAGACTTGCAGACAGTGTACACATTTTGCATAAGCTTTATATAGATAATTTCTAAATATCAGGTCAGCCTGGTCAAACTGGCAGCCTCCTGGGTCACATCCAAGATACTGAGTGCCTCTGTTCAGCCCAGTGTCTTTTCAGAAAGCCCAGGAGCACTTGCACAGTGACTGGGCATTTAGTTACACAGGGAGAGAGAGCAGTGTGTTTGAGGAATGTCACTGCTTTTATCCTCCTAGACATTAATTCTAGGATGCAATTAATCCCTTGCAGAAGGTCTGTCTGGGAACTTTGGTTAAACCACATATTTATGGTCTATACAGCTTAGGTTGTATAAATTGGATACTAGCCTCAGGTCACTCAAAAAACAGCACTATGAGGAAGTGGGGGGACCTGGAGATGAATCTTCTTGTGCCACCTCCAGCCTGGTGCCCCTGCTTGGAACTGGGAACCAGAAAGGAGGATGCTCACATAAGTGCCAATATTGTGAAATCTTGTGTCTAGAAACTATATGCATAAAATATTTACAGATCACCCAACTAGCTATGGTGCAGTGTCATGGGGTCAAGAAGGGAATTACTGCAATACCATAGAGACACGAATGTAACATCTGCAGTAAGACAAAGCACAAAGCTTTGAAACATAAACTGATGTAGGAAGAAAATCCTGTCCCCTTGATCACAGTCTTTGTGCTTCTGTACTTCCATAGAAGCAGGCACTAGAGACCAAGGGGCTTGCTCACCTCATGATGGGCTGTGACTCTTTCCAGCCCACTCCTCTCATGGATCAGCACCATGGCACTGTTGGGAAGGGCACACAAGCAACACCATTTACCTGATAACAGCTGTTCCTGAGCCACAGTCGAACCTGAACTCCACATAGCCAGCCACCATGTTAATGGAGAGGAAGTCCTTGCTGTCTGTGTCATAGCTGTACAAAAGGACACCAGTCTCTAAATCCGGACAAAACGTCAGCTCAAACTCCATGAAGGAAAGGTAATTCTGTGGTTCCAAGGGCCAGGGTGTGCTAGCAAATGATCTTAAGGATTCGTTGAACTGAGGTATGGCCAAGGTGAGTGCTGGAAATCCAGAAATCATAAGCAGGTCACTTGAGGCTCAAACATAAAGGATTGACTCTTACCAACCAGTGTCTGTTCCTTATTTATTTAAGCTAATGCTTAGCAAAACAACCTGATTTCTTTTTTACCTAAATTAAAAATATTTTTGAATCCTACCCAATACTACTTAGTCCCTTCCTTTTCCAGGGACGCATTGTGTACCTTTTCTTTAGTGATTCATAATACTGCCTTTCAAGGTGGTAAGCATGCACACAGTGGGTGGTGCTATGAAAAGTTCTACAGCACAGAAAACAATTCCACATGTATTTTACTACTTGTATTTCTGATATTACCAGGAAATTGACATTACATCCTTTACAATTAAAAATAAACAATTGACACTGGTTTTAGGAGAAAGGTATATATTTTTTTAGATTAATGTGTAGCTGTGGGGTGGTACATCATTTTAACTACTGAATAGGAATTTCAAGATGCTTAAGTACAGTTAGTTTAAATAAGCAAAGAGGTTTGAGAATCACAGATTATGTAGGAACTGGATGTAGCTCCAAAGCAGTAAGGAAAGGGTTTCAGTATGTGACTTTAAAAATATGAACTAACAAGTATTCTCTTCTATCAGTGTAACAATATCAGACCTCCTCCCACGTCTCTTAAGTGGAAAATGCATTGAACACTAAAGAACACACACAAGGAAATAGAGGCATCCCAGCATCCACTCACCTTCCTCACAATGATGACCTTTAAATCCAAGAGGGCAAAGGCAAATGTAAGAATCTGCTTTGCTTGCAGTACAGGTGCCACTGTTGATGCAGGCTGCCTCATCACAGATGCCACTGCTACACTCACCTAAACACAGGAGTCAGAACATCAATTTATCAGAGAAGTTTGTCAAAGAAGATTTATTTGGCTGTTGATCGCTGCTACTAACCAACACAATTTGCTCTTCTGCCCAGATTTGTTCCCAGTTTGTCAAATGGTGTGCAGTTTAGACAGGGGAACTTGACTATTAGTATTTTTTTTAAATATCAGACCAGCAAAAGACCTTATATAAGGCAAAAAGTAGCCCTTACAATCAAACCATGATAGATGTAATTTTCAATCATTCCCTGAATTACTTATTGTCTACTCTTCTTTGTATCTATTTTCTCCTAAGATACAAATTTCTCTAAATTGTTTACAAGCACCATACCTTGTTTAATTTCAATTGTCTTAAGTGCTTCTTTGTTCCCTGTAAATTCATGCCATGCTGACCATGGGAGGTGATAATCATTATCAACTAATCTTATTAGGCAAAACCTAAGAGGGTTGTCAACCCTCTTGTCCATACTAAAAGGGATCCATATCATCAACATATGGGCTTTTTAAGAAGCATCTCTACTATGCTGGCACATCAACTTAAATAACAAGGAGGTTATTTCTTCTTGCTGGATTTTAGCTGAAATTGTTGTACAACAAATAAATTCTCATTTGCTTCTTAAAACTGATATCTATAAAGTCAGACTATGTAATCATCAAATATGACTGAAATTCTTGTTGAAATTATTTTCTCCTTTAGTGTCTGATCAAATAACTCTCTGTATGTCAGTGGTAACAAAATGATTGTATACATTAAGAAAGGCCAAGTAAGACTTTTGTGGCGTACAACACTAACCATACCGTTTGGAGGGGCTTAGTGTTTTATGGCAAACTAAGAATTACACATTTATTTTGAGGCACATTGAAGTATCATCTCTGAGATGACAAAGGTTCCATGAGGCAGCTCTGATAATAAACACTGGGGAACAGTTTTGCAATTTGAGGTGATTACAAGAAGTCTTGAAAAACTATTGCAAGAAGGTGATATGCCCATTTTGTTTTGTTTAAACTCAGTACTCTGATTGCAAGGCAGTTTCCAGAGCAGGTCTCTACATATCTTCAGTAAGGCACAGGTGTTTGTACAACACCAGCTTTACAGTTTGAATTCCCATCCCAAAGCCAAAAAGAAAACTGCAAACAAATATGCAGATATAAATGGCTGATGTGCTGGTCCATCCCAATCACTCAACTCTCCAGTGGAAAACAACCTTTTCTAACTAATTCAGGGCAGAAGCAGTAACAACTCACAGGTCATCTGGTACAATTCCCTGCCAGACCAGATTGTCATGTATTGCACATCTACAGACCTCCTACCAGGTCCAATTTTCATTGTATGGAGGGAAGGTCTGAATACAGCAGCTGACATAGGACTCCAGGGCTAACCTGAGGAGCACAGACAAATCATACAAGTCCCCCAGACGGGAAAATATGCTCCTTCTCCATGGAAGAGGACAATCACATCTGCCCCATGATCAGCCATGGGATCAGGGGTGTTGGCAGTGCTCACTGAGCTACCTTTTCCCCTTCTAGTCTGCACTGTAATGGCCACAAGTGAACCAAGGCAGGACAGGTATCTTGTCTCCCAAATCCTTCATATACTGACCAATTATCATGACACTGACAGAATAGCACTAACTTTATTTTATAGGTAAGGAAACAGAGCCAAGACATGTGTAAACAAGGATCTAGTCTATGCATCAAGTGTGAAGTCAAACAGAAACCCAAGACAATTCTTATCTTCACTGCCTGGTACTTAAGGACAGGCTTCTCTTCCAATGTCCCAGTGACTTTTCACAGCCTTTGGGCCAGCACAGGTCACTCTGCTGAATAGGCAAACCACAAATGTGGTGGCTGCATATGCTTGGCTGCAATGGCAGAGGAAGAAGGAGAGAAGCTACAGCAGGAGTGCTGGGTCCTGCCCTGCCCACTCCAAACCACAAGCAGTACCTCCTCTGTTGGTCCCTCAGCTCATGGTTCAGTGGGACCTCTGCTGCAGCCAGAAGAGAGAGCACAGAGATGGATGGACCCCTCTCATTCTGTGATCCATGTAGCACAGCACTCCTGATATTTATATGGTGCCAACAGAAGAAAAGCTCCAAGTGATTGACTGGTAAAAGTCATTCCTAAACCCTAGCAGAGTTTGCTTGCAATTCTTTAAAGTCATACTTACATGACCTATTGTTTGCAAGTCTCTTCTGGTACAGTTCCATATAAATGTGTGCAGTCACACAAGGACAGTAAGGCTTTATCAGTCAGTTTTGAGTCACACATGGCAGAGCATAGAATTTATTTTCATTGATGTTGATTATAAATGCAGTAGTATGTGGAGCATTCATGGATGGGAATGAAGCTAGCTGCATCCCAAAAAGCAATAGAGATTAAGGCTAGAGAAGTTCAACAGAGCTTTCATCTGTCTGAATTCCATAGATTCTCACTCTATAGTGAAATTACACTCTGCTTCCTAAATCTTACTCTTTTCAGCAACTGTTTCTTGGTCCAGAGTCTGTTCTACCCCTATATTGCACGGAAGTTTGGCCATGCTATCTACAGAATACAGAGCAATTGTTAAGAGGTTTGTCATAAATAATTTCATTCTTGGGATGTCAAATGCACAGCTACAGAAGAGGAGAAAGACGACTTTGTGGCTGAAGCATGGGAGGGAGAGTTCAGTGGTATGGAATCTATTTCTTGCTATTACCACTTGCCTTCTGTCTTGGGTTTACTCTTATGTTTATACTGTTTAGACTGGGAGATCATTAAAGAAAGGATTTTTTTTGCCCTGCCTTTTTTCAAGTGCCCATCAAATGGATGAAAAAATGAATAAATAGGAGAGGACTAGTTAATTAGCTTCCCTACTTCTCCATCTTTCACCCCGTGAAGGGAAAATAATATTATCATAACACTTCACAAAGCTGATGGAAGTATTTATCCCAAGCTATTTTTCAATCATACCATGACTCTGGATAGCAAAACAAAGGACGGTATACAGGAAAGCCTATATGCTTCAACATATAATGTTAAACAGAAAGCCCTCTGTAACATCCACAGGACAGCTGTGGGTCTGAGAGATCCATGTATTACTTTGGACAAGTGCTAAGATGTCTTTAGGCAAAATGCATTTTGTTGGGCTCATATTGTTTCAAATGCTAGCTCAGCATACGTACTATTGATTTCTGATGACATGACTGTGTCAGTCAGGGGCAGGAAGAGATGCCCTGAGAGATTCTGGCAGAAATACTGGCGCAGTTGTAATGGTATCTGCAACACAGATCCTACTGTTCACTCATGAAAATGGGTTTACTATTTATTGTGCACAGTAAGTGTGCTCACAGAGGGCTTGCTTGCACAGTGTGATGAACTGTCCCACTACAGACCCAGCAAAAGCAATGTGCAAAGGAACAGAGGAAAGCCAGGCCAGAAAGAGAGACTGCGCCTTCCACCTCTCAAACCTGGACCATCGCTCCATTTGTTCCAGCAGGATAAAAAGTAACCCTGGGTTAGTCACTAGTTAAAGACCCCACACCATTATACTCACCGACATCAGCACCACTGAGAGCTTTCCCTAGTGGCCAGGGTCTCATATCAGTCACCTTCCCATTGATGCTCAGTGACTGGACGCAGCCCTGGAACCCGCGGTTGGTGCCGGTGGCCCTGACCAGCCAGTACACGCTGGGAGCACCACCAACATAGAAGGGAGTCTGGAACGTGATTTTGCTGTACTGGCCCTGAAGGGAGAGCAGAGCATAGCATCATGTCTAACAGATATAACACAGGAGAACTCATTAAGCCACAGAGGTTTACAATCCATTTTTTTCCTCCATGAAGAACCATGTCAGGGAATATGTAGGTTGTTCATTGGTAATTCCCTCTCATTAGTCATTCCTCAAATCAGTCCACCCTTTGAAATCAACCTTTTTCACCTGCATCCCATCATGACAACATGAACTACTAAAAGCACAATAAATAAGACTAAAAATCACTCTTTTGAGGAGAAAGCGTAACTGTCTTTTGCTGCAATTTCTTCCTTTCCTTTCACCAAAAAATGTTTGTCTTCTAAATCAGAAGCCCTGAGGGACAGACCAATGAGATATTGTCTTTTGGACAGAATCCAACAAGTGTTCAGTATTGAATAATAATGAAAGAAATTACAAAAAAAAAAAAAAAAGGCAAAAGCCAGTAAAATCACAACTTCAGCAGGGTTCTGCTCACTTTGCCTCAGCTAAATGTACTGCCCATCTCTCTTTAAAGAATCTATAGAAACCTACATAGATAAGTTTAGTAAAATTGCTACAGTGCACAGTAAAGAACAAAACACATGAAAAACCAACAGATGCTTTTTGGACCACTAACCCAAACTACATGCAACTGAGTCAAAATTCCTGCTACAAAATGATCAAAATGTGACTTTTGCCTCCTACTCTAAAGTTCTTTCAAAACCCCATGGACCTTTAGAAGAAAACATTCAAAATTCTCAGTTATGCAGGGCCAGTTTTTACCAATTTGTGGTTTTGACAGCACTGACCTCTAGCCTAAAATCCTTCAGAATTTTTCACCCCTGCCCTGCCCCCATAGCGCTTATAGCAATTAATTCTATCATCATAGCCTGTATTTCACCAGGCTAAATAAGCTGAGGTTATTAAGTCCGCAGTTACTTGCACAGCACACTGCAGAAGCTGTACATATCTCTCCTGATTCACATCTGCCTTTTGCATGGCCTCATAGCATTGGTAACTGAAATTATTTCCTCTGTCATTTCCAGGTGATGAGAACTCAATGCACTGCAATTTTTTCCCTTCAGTGCCTGCACATGAAAGTGGAAAGTAATAAGATGTCTGAAACTGCTTTCTTTCAGGGATGGCATGTTAACAGTGGCTATCAAAGGGAAGACATCTGAAGCAATTTGAAATTGCCTTTTCTTCCAGTGCCTTCATTTTGTTTTTTGGCCCAGCAACAGATGAGTAAGTCAAAGCATCTTCCTGTATTATATTTTATCGTGTCAGCATTGAACTTGCTGGTGTTAACATAAGTCAAGGCAGAATGTCTATCTCCATTACTATGCTTAAATCTTTGTCCAAAATATGCATGTAATTACACCTCTGTATACAAATCTCATGTGATTATATGCATATTATACATAAATATATATTCATATACACATATGCATCTAATTTTTATGTCTGAGGAAGCAGAGCAGCTCTCTGAGGACTGAAAAAGAAAGCAATCAGGGATAGCAGCTATACAATCTAGTAAAGTTATAATAGTCTGTATTTGAGACTGGCATAGGGTAGCAGAATGGGGGCAGAGCAAACATGGAGCACAACATGAAAACTGTGATAGGATAAAGCCCTGAGATATTTATCTCTGTGATTTCTAGATTACATATTTGGAAGAGTAATCTGTACTCTTATGCTAGTTCACTAAATGTCTCCTAACAACAATAAATAAAAGTGCACCTTTAAAATCTGATCAGGCTTCTGATGGCAAGAAAAGAAACATCATCATAACCTTGAGACACCCCAAGATGGAGCCACAGGGGCAGGATTACCAACCTGAGATTTTCCTGTCACTGGAGCATTGTTGTCCATCCTGAGCCAGCCATTCACCCCGTCTCTGAACAACGTGACACTGTGCCAGTTCCCCAGCTTGATTTTGTTTTCACTCGTGATGACTCCAACTCCAGTGCCACAGTTGAACCTGGGAGCATGAGACAGAGAGAGAGCAAGGTGATAATCTAACATTAACCAAATAACCAAAAGCTGGTTTTAGACTCCAAATATTCTTTTCACACTCAGGAACCTCTCTGTTCCATATGATTTTCGTCTGCATATTAGCGCAGGAAAATCAAACAGCAAGTCTACAGTAAGATCTGTTCCAAATTTCAAACTTCATTATCTGTCTTTCTAATATGGAGAAGATTTTGCATTCTCTGTCCATACCTAATTCTCATGTCCATTGCTAAGCTTGCCAACAGCTGTAAGTGTTTCAGAAATGGAGGGTATTACAATCTGAGTTCCTGCTATCACAGTAATTTCTCCTGGGAATTTTTCTAACTCCCTGAGTTAGAAAGGCAGTGCTACATTAATAACTCTGCTAGTCTATTTGAAACTCAGCACTGACTGACAGGAAGACCTCCAGGAGAGCTGAATGTGCACAAAATGTCCCATTTTCCCTGACTGTCATGCAGTGCAGGTGAACAGAAACACGACTAAGGCACATCACCCACTCTGTTATTCCCCACTTTCAAAGGACTCACCCTCCCAAGTAAGGAGATGCTGGAAATACTTTCACTTGCTTCATATCTATCAGATTGCAAGAAACACTATCTTCATTTTAAAAACCTAAACAAGGTATCATCTAAACAAGGCATATAAGATTAATTTCCTGGGCCCCTGCTGGCATTATATCCTTTGTTTTGCTACATTATCTGCAAGCCTTTTTCTGTGAAGCAAAAACACTGACTCAATATACCACCAATACACCATTGGCTTAGCAAATACAGTGGCCCACTGGCATTTCTGGTAACATAGCTAAGAGTCTCAGACAAATGAAAAGGAAAACTGATCATTCTGCCTTTACACTGAGGTCTGAATAAAAGAGCTCAACAGGGGATATGTTCACACACTAAAAAAAGATGGGAGAAAAAAGTATTGAAAAATTCTTAAATGAAATTATACTGTCCATTTGGTACACTCTATGGGGCAGAAGTCAAAGACACTGGAGATATTAATCACATATAGCAGTCCTAGGAGGCAGCAATAGCTCCTTCTCTTTACATCAGAATTAGGATGGAGGTTTTACCTGAACTGGAGGCTACGTCGGATAATTGCCAGAGACATAAAATCACCACGACCATGTTCATTTTCTCCACAGTAGAGCAGCAAACCATCTTCAGATTCAGCCTGCAATCATTTCGTCAACATGAAAAATCAAAGCCTCACAATTACAGATAAAAGCAAGCAGCAGTGGGAGACTTTTCTCCAGAAGAGGGTCATCATTTTTCAGAATGAGTTTTTAACTTGCAGAATCAGAAATTGATCAGTTTTGAATCCTGCATTTGAAAAACCTAGAAAATCACTGCCTTAATGGTTAAACAATTTAAGACCATCTCTTAAAGTATGATACTATCAGGCCTGAAAAAAACCTGTAAGTATTAAAGACTGTCAGACCTATCCCATATGAGACTCCTGAATAAAAAGTCTAGCAAGAATGTCCTAGCAAGTCTGGTAAGTGTAGACACATCACTGCACATGAATATATACACCTTACTTCACATGTTCCACAAGACTGACACTCCTCAAGCCAAACAAGCTGTGCTGGCAGCATTTCTCCATATGCTCACAGCAGCTGACACAGTGGCTTTTTGCAGCCATCCTGCATTTTAAAATGACAAATTGCCAGAGGAGTGTAAGATCACCACTGAGGCAACTGATTGCTGCTGCTTTAGTAACAGTCTCCTTCCCAGATTGTGAGCCTGGTGAGTCTGCTTTATCTGGGGGTGGGGATGCATCCAAGAGCTTGGCCACCCTCCCTAGTGGCAGCCCTACATGTTCTGTCCATAACGAACAGACAGTACTAACACAAGCCAGCCTGGGATGTATCCCCCACTTCAGACCTGCATTTTAAGTAGTATGGTATCCTGAATATAGTAGTAGCCCATGTCCCAATGTTCAGTGTGGGAAAATAACGTTCACTTAAATCTGCAGGATGGGAAAGGAATGCTATATACAGGGCAGTGCTTCTCTCAGTATGACAGGATCATAATCTTTTGTCCACAAAATACTGCATACCAGTTTCAAACTCCAATTCACAAAAATTCTGTGTGTTCTTCAGTCTGCAGCTCATCCATGTGACTATAACCTTGCCAATGTGCATTGTTGCTAGTCCACAACTGCTAGTCCCAGGGATTCTCTCAGGCAGTGCCCATCAACAAAGGATGAAAACCCTTCAGCTGCTTACAAACTTCATTTACATTCACTGAGAGTTAAGCCAGATCTTTGCAGATGAAGGCTATGCACTGGTTCACCACAATTACACTGAAGCTATATTGAAGCAAAGTTACTGTTCTATTGTCCACCACATCAGAGTAAGAAAATAAGATTTAAAATGCCAATGTGAGAATTGCCTAAACTTACCCTGAATTCAAGGGTAATTTGAAATGTCTGATAGGACTTTTTCAGTGGTTCAAAGGTGATATACGAGTAGCCGGAGAACTGAGGATACTGGATACTAATGTCTGAAAAGCAAAGAGGGAAGCATATTATTTATCTGTTTTTTCTGAATAAAAATCAATATACACATTTAGAACTAGATAACATCAGGTGGCAATGAAAGGCAGAGCTCCTCCAGAGACAACCATTAGTCAGCAGCAGTCAGTAATCAGTTAACCTATTGCCTTGTCCTCCCACCACTTTTTGCAGCTAATTCCTTTATTCCCAAGGACCTGGTGAACTTGGAAAGAAACAGGATACTGAGGCCCAAATAATGCTCAATAGTTTAATCAGAGAGTTCAGAGGAAATTTCTCAAGGTTTTCCTTGTTACAGAAGACAGACGGCATCAACTTTATCTTCTTTTAAAAATTCATTTAAGAAAGAGAGGACAAAGTAATTTTCTTTTCTGCAGGATTACAAAAACACACACAGGAAATATGGAGAGACTCTAGGCAGCATTAGTCACTGCTGCTCTGTAGCTGCTGCATCCAGCATCTGGAGAATCACTGGATATCTCATAACAGTCCAGCAGCTTCCAGAGCTTCTCTCAAGTCAGCTCAGGGCTAAAAGGAGTGATGCGAAGAAGAGAGTCCCTGCAGGCATCTTTCCATCCCTGGCTGCAACAGTGGCTCTTTTTATCACTCTTGACAAATGGCATTATAAACCCTCACCCTTTGCTGTCCTATGTTAGACCCTGACCCTGAGAGAAAATTAAAATCAGAAGTGTCTTACTGCTAGCCACTGTTAGCTGTAAAATTATCTTTGCATCTTGTTTCCTAAGAAGCACTGAGAACAGACACAGTTTCAGGCCTGAGTTTTTATATTTACAGTGGATTTAAATCTAATGAGGAAGGAAGGAAGGATGAGGAGTCCTATTCATCTTTGCTATTTAAATACTGAGTTCGTTTTTCTCACTCAGTTTTTGAATCTGGGTAGAGTTCTCTCAGTGTTTTTGCTTGCAAGGCATTTATTTTAGGCTGAGGTGAAGGGGACTGGTCTATAAACCTGAATATAACCTCAGCAGTGAACAATTATCTTATGTCCTGATCACAAGCAGAACTGACTGGACCAGAGTGTCATAGAGTTGCTGAATGTGAAGAAAAGTCTGTTCCATTCAGATTAATATATTATTTAACAATATTGACTGCTGAAGACAAACTCAGTACAAAGTAGTATTGGCACACGAATACTCTGGAATAGCACACCCCCCTGTGAAAAATGGAGGGTTTGGACTGATGTTAACAGACTGCTTTACAACTTGTATATGGCCTTGTCAGTTCAAATAAATCCTCAGCTCTTGATATTTGATCAAGGCCTAAAATCATATTTGCAGCTGTTCCATGCCGCTGAGTCACAACAGATTGTTTTCAGAAGGAGCTCTCTTTGTTCCAGCACTCCAGTTTGAAGAAGATAAAGCACCCTCAGTGTCTGTATCCCTGATGCATGACACTGTGCAAAATGAGGGTCTAACATGATCCTGTAGAAGAAACATGATGCTCTGCTGTATGGCAGGGTCTTGGCAGATCAGATCAGCATGAAGAGGGATGGACACATCAACTCTTTCTTAGCTGGAGGAACAGCACCACCACAACCAATGGGATATTGTCTTTTCATGAGCTCTGGCATTCATCGGACCCCTTGGTCACCAAACCGGAAGAAAAATAATTTCAGGGGGAAAAAAGTGACCTTCTTATGGCCTGGTGAGGGAGCTGGACTGGCTCACCAGGTGATTTGCTCAGTGTTAACCTTGGAAAGGGTGAGTTTAGGTCTCTAGAGGGAAATAAAATGAAGGCAGCAAGGGAAGAAGACAGCCTCCTTCAGCTCAGCAAGTTCTTGCCATGGTCCAATTGTCCCGAAAAGAGGCAAAAGGATGGGTAGCAAGTCCTGACTGAGACACTTCCTCACATTGACTCAGCCTTCAGGACATGCTTTTTGAACTAGGGATGAGATTTTGTTCCTCCCAGTTTGCCTGATATGACTGCTGCACTGCAGAATGCAGACCACAGGGAAAGCCTCCTCCGGACGTATTTTTACAATGGAAGTTCTATTGCATCCCTGCTGTGGGACCAGCATCATCTGGACCACACAGAAAATGGGGGTGTTTAGGGCTTCAGCTGCTGCCAAAGGGCAAGTGTCAAAGAGGAGTTGAATGACTTCAGCTTCCAGCTGAGGGTGCCATGATTGGATCCTGCCATACCTGGGTGATTAACAACATACCTGCTCCATCATCCTCTGACTCTTCAGTGGGGGAAGGAAGATTAATCTCTCCCGTGTATCTTTACACAGGTTCTGCATTCAGCTTTATTAAGGAATGACTTTTCCCCACCTCACTAAGGAAAAAAAAGCAAAGGGGGTGATGTCTGAGCTGCGATTTGCTGCTGGTAGGGATCCACAAAGCCCAGCTGGCTATTCCCAAAGTGTACATTGGTGGCTTCTTTGCAAAGCTGCTCCTTGACCCAGACAGAAGCAGCAGCCAGCAGCAGTAGGCACACAGAAACCTACCCTCCTCACAGGTGTCCCCTCCTTTGCCCAAGTTGCAGTGGCAGCGCGAGCCGCCGCGGTCGTAGTCGTTGATGCAGAAGCTGTCAGCAGAGCACACGGCCTCGTCGCAGGACAGCTCCAGCAGGCGGGCAGCAGAGGACAGGCTGCCCCTCCTCGCTGCCCACGCCGAGCCCGCTCTCGCTGGGGCTGGCCCTGTGATGGCAGGAGTGGGAGTGGCGGGTTCAGAGGTGGTTGTCAGGACCCGTGACAGGAGCCTGGAACTAGACCCTGGCGTGACCTTAGTTTCGACCAGAAATTTTCTGTTGCCTCCTTTAATAGCAGGAAGTGGTCTGAGCTGAAAGGAAGTAAAGAAACACAGAAACACCAATTCAGTAAAACTAAAGTGCTATGGGGAAATGAAATTAACACCTTTCAAGATACACATCTGAGGTAGTGAACTCATCCTCAATGAAGAAAAAGAATTTACCACATCACTATATCTAAGCACTTAATATCAGATATTAAACTTCCTGACAAGATGAGACACTTTAAAATATCCAGACTATAAAGAAAACAGAAGTGCCA
>VXBI01000014.1:48471-206758 GCA_013397375.1 Toxostoma redivivum | reverse complement strand
TGCCAAAGAGAAATCTTGATATTTACCTCTTCTATATAAATGTCGTAGTCTGAATCATCAATATCAAATCCATCACCATCACCAGTCACTGTGTCTGTGATGTACTGATGCCCATAGCTTCCACTTCCTAACTCCTCAGTGCCTGAAAAGACATAACTGGCATATTCAGTTCATATAGTTTTTTCTCTTTGCACACAGCAATTCAGACCTTACCACCCCCCTACCCCCCCCCAATTCACAACACTTAAATCTGAAGTGATGCTAATGTTCATCCTGTACAGGCAATACAAGTGTCAGTCTGGAGACGGCAGATGCTATCCAAGTGATATACACTCAACTTTAAAAAAAGTGAAGACCTTTATTCAGTCATTTACTATGTGATTAAACAAATAATGCAGTCAAAGCTCAGTTGTTCCTTTGCAAACTGACTTGTATTTTTTTTCCAGGACAAAGCTTTCAGATACTATCAGGCCTGATACTTTTTTGGTATGGACAACATTTTAATGACTGAATTGTTTTTAAGTCAAACTTTTCCCTTTTAGAAATCCAGTCTTGTTCCTTACTGGAACAGCAAAAGAGATAATAAATAGGAAGAGCAAAAGAGATGTGCAGAGGTAAGATGCACTCCATTTAGGACTTAACCTATATCTCCACTGACTCCAAAACTCCTGAAATTAGTGTCCTATATGTATTCTTAGACTATTTTTTAAAATACAATTCAGCACCTTGAAACAAGAAACGTGCACAAACATCTTCACCCAGATGGCTGCTGGGCACTGGAACAGGATCCTCAGGGAAAAGGTCATAGCACCAAGCCTGACAGAACTCAAGAAGCACTTGGACAATTCTCTCAGGCACATGGTGGGATTGCTGGGGCTGTTCTGTGCAGGGTCAGGAGTTGGACACCTTGTTGGTCCCTTCCAGCTCCAGATATTCCATGGTTCTATGACCATGTGTTTTCATGTACATAATCTACTTTTGTCACTTCCCAGAGTGCTGAACTATGCTTTGGAGCTGGGAAATTAACTGGGCTGGGAATTGACAGTTTAAAGAGTAAGGAGATCCTCATTTCTATTTCACAGAAAATATCTAGACTTTTCTGCACTTCACAGAGAAAATTCTGCCTAAACAATGGTTTGTGCTTTTTAGCTATTAAAATTCACCAAGTCATGAAGAAATATAGTAAAAGCAACCAAATCATTACAGTTACTTGTCATTTCAGCAAGGCAGAGAAGAGATATCTTTAAAACATTAAAACAACAGATATCATATATCTGCTGTTTCCATACAATATTTTGCCATTACTTAAAAACAGAATAGGCAACGTTCGGTTTACAAAGTCCCTCTACTGTGCTGAGTGTACTTACCTAAATCTTTTTGTACTCTCTCCTCCTTCACTGTGATTGCAACCCAGAAGTCCTGGCAAGCAGTTATGAAATCTAATGTGTGTGCACTAGAGATGAATGTGTGCCCTGGCTGCCTCACTCCATATGCTCTGCAGGGGTTACCTATCAATGGGCTTTGCACATTACATCAGCATACAGAAAAATTAGAAGCAAATGAGTACAGGAAATGAGGCATACACACTTGCAACCATGAAAGCATGATGGACTGAGACAGAATGGGTGTAAGTCTTTACACTCTAACCAGTACACCTAGTCATCTGTAAATTACATATTTTATCTGTACATTAAACAGAAGTATTCACCACTGAGTTCCACTAAATGAGCTAAGCAGAGAGCTCTGCTCTGTGACTGGTAACAAGATGAGGCAAAGAGGACAAACTACATCCAGATAATTTCTGCTACCCACAGTGAATGTACAGCCAAAGAATTACTCTTAGAGAATCAGACTACACATTTATGAACTTGTCCCAGTCCTGCAACTACTAGAATGAATTGTTGAAAACAATAGGTACTCTCAAAACATAAAGAAAACCTCTTACTCCAAGTAGTAATTTTTACAGTCATTCAGGTTAATCACCATCTGGAATAATTTTAGTCCAGGTAGGAAGCTAGGAAGACTAAAGCAGAGTAGAGTAGAGTAGAGTAGAGTAGAGTAGAGTAGAGTAGCAAACAATACAAGAGAGGACAGCAGAGTAGAAAAGGATTCAGTTGGAAGGAACCTACAATGATCACCTAGTTAAGCTGCATCTTCTACTCATCACTGCATCAGAATCCCCTACTTTGGTAATAGTGATGCTGTAAGATGTGCATTTCTACAAAACAGTTTCAGTGTGTAAAACCATGAATATATGCATTACAAATATGATTTGCAGTTGTATTGGTTTTGCATGGCCTGGTTTTGGTAGCAAGGGGGCTACAGGAGTGGCTTCTGTAGAAGCTGTCAGAAGCTTCTTCCATATCCAGCAGAGCCAATCCCTGATGGCTCCAAAGGTGGAGGTGCTGCTGGCCAAGGCTGGGCCAATTAGAAATGGTGGTAACACTTCTGTGATAAAATATTTAAGAAGAAACCAAAACAAAGGTTGTGGCACAGTGCTCATTCCCAACAGAGCAGAGTGGGGTGAGAACATGTGAGAGGAACAGTCCTGCAGACACCAAGGTCAATGAAGGAGGAGGGGCAGGAGCTGCTCCAGCTGCCAGAGCAGAGATTCCCCTGCAGCCCCTGGAGCAGCCCATGGTGAGGAGCTCTGCCCCCACAGCCCAGGTATTATGAAAGAGTTCCTAAGTTTGTTCTGCTCCCTGGTTCTGTTCTCTCCCCCGGACCCCGCTCTGCTTCCTCCCTGGTTCTGTTCTCCCCCCCAGGCTGCTCCGAGCCGCTCCGGACGGGGGCAGGGCGGGGTTCTGCCGACCTGTGTCCCCCGGGCCGCACCCAGGGGCAAGGATCTTAGCAGTGTTAGGAATAAGNGGCCGCACCCAGGGGCGAGGATCTTACCAGTGTTAGGAACAAGTTCTAGTTTTGTTCTGTTGATGTTCTGTTGACTGTGAAAAATACCCTGTTTTTATGTCAATTGTTACTGTTGTTCTGCTCCGGTTCGGGTTCCCACTTCCTGGAATTGCCCTGTCCCTCTGCCCTTCCCCTCCCGTCGGGTCATGCCGTCGCTGCTCCCAAAAAACGCGTCTGGTAAATGAGGAACCCGCAAGTGCTTGTGGGACACAAATCACTAATAGAAAACCCCTAAAAACAACGAGCCAATGTAACATCCAAAACTAAAAATGGTACTCCCAAGTAGAAAAAACTCAGAAGATGAAATCGCCAACCAAGGACTTTTCTGCCTTGTCACCATGACCTGACAGCACGCAGCCGACGTGACATCCCTAGACTACGACTCAGTTTTCTACGGGCTTTTGTGAAGACGGAAATGTGAGCTCTGCTGCACAGCGGAGCTGAACTTCGTAATTTCGCCTCCCCTGACTAGTCCCTGGGTAGCGGCAGCGGTGTCTATAACGCTTTGGGCCTCCTACCCGGAGCTGATTTCCTAGTAAAGGCGTTCAAAGGGAGCCAGTCTCCTTGCCTTTTATTTATTTCACAGGGAGGTCCCCAGGGATGCAGAGATCCACCTGCAGCCCCTGGAGGAGCCCACACCAGAGCAGGTGGGTGCCTGAAGGAGCCTGTGAGCCTGTGGGAGACCTGTGGAAGAGGCTGGAGCAGCCTGTCCTGGAAGGACTGCACCCCACGGAAGAGTGACCCACTGCTGCAGCAGTTTGAGGGGTGCTGCTGTCCATGGGAGGGACTCACATGGCAGCAGTTTGCAGGGAGCTGCTGCCTGTGAGATGGAGCCATGCTGGAGAAGTTCATGGAGAACTGTTTCCCATGGGAGGGACCCCAGCGTGCAGCAGGGCAATGACTCCTCTCCCTCAGCAGGGAGAGAAGCCCCAGGTGATGAACTGACCACAACCCCCATTCCCTGTCTCCTTGCACTGCTGGGGTAGGAGTAGAGCTGGGAAGGAGACAGGGGTGGGAAAGGTGTTTTTAAGGGTTTATTTTACTTCTCATTATCCTGCTTTGATTTTGTTAGTAATAAATTCACCTCATATCTCTAAGTTGAGCCTGTTTTGTCCCTGATGATATTTGATGAGTAATGTCTACAGGTCCTTATCTCAACCCATGAACCCTTCATTTAATTTCCTCTCCTCTGTCCAGCTACGGAGAGGGGAGAGAGAGAGTGGCTTTGGTGGGGGCCTGGCATCTGGCCCAGTCTTCTTACTGGAGAATGTGGGCAATCATGAAGATTTTGAGATAAGGATACTAACTGGGAGAAGTAACAGGCAAAACAAGTACTGAAAAGTGTTAAGTATTATAGACTAGAATGATTATGGGGAATTGTTCTTGTAATTGTAGTGAAGGACCAAGGAGTGGATTTTGTGTCAATTGTTCATTTTTGTTCTGTGTTGTGATGATTTTATTTTAGTTTTAGTGTTGGGGTTTTTCTTTAAAGTTCACCTCAAAAAGGAATTTACTGGTAATACCATGTACAATTTTTAGTATCATATAAAAAGTCCTTACTTCTGCCTTGATTCAGACTTAGATGTAGAAGCTCTCAATGAAGAAAGGCAGTTCTAGTTCACAATCTGCTCCTGGCATTTCTTATCGGATTCTTTTATTCTCTTGGCCAAGAGCTTTGTATTCTGCTTCTTCCTCCTTGCTCTTCTGAGTGCATTGCTTCTTCAGAGCAATATGCCTACGCTTATGCTGCAGCACTCGAGGAATCCCTAGTCCCTGAATATTAGGAGCCTTAGTTCTGGGTTTCTTGCCCCCCTTGTTCAGAGGCTTCCTCACAACAGACTGGTGAATGTCATCCTTCTTAGACAGGTTGAACAGCCTGCAGACTCTGCTGGTCCTTTTGGGACCAAGATGACAGGGCTGTGTCAGTCAGCCCCAGAATGCCCTTTTCACCCTTTTTCACTATGACAGAGTTTAGGACACTCAAGTTTGCATCAACAATGCAGCTGTAAACAGATTTGCACTTTATCTCTCCAGTTCCTCTGGGGTGATAGCAGGAATGGCCCTCACTGAGCAGAAGACAGACACATCTGTGAGGCAAGACACCTTGTTTCATGGAGAAGCCTTTGTCATTGCCACCACTGATGCGGACAACATATCCCTCCCTCTCCTCACCAAGAGAATCAGCCAGGACCTACGTGGCCATTCGTTTCTCATAAAATGTCCTTAGCTTGCACCCATCATCCCCTTCAATGAGCTTTTGGCAGCTGGTGGCTGGGAAAGAAATGTTCAGCTTCATTGTGCTCACACCTTGATGCTGTTGGCAAGGGCAGCACTAACTCGGCTCCCAGCATTCACAGCAATTTTTAGCTCACTGAATCACAGCATCACAGAATTAACTAGGTTTGAAACAGACCTTTGAGATCATCAAGTCCAACCTATGACCTAACACCACTTTATCAACTAAACCATGGCAGTGTGCCACATCCAGTCTTTTTTTAAACATGTCCAGGGATGGTGACTCCACCACCTCCCTGGGCAGATTATTCCAATGCTCAATCACTCTTTAAGTGAAGCATTTCTTCCTCATGTCTAGCCTAAACTTCCCCTGGTGCCTCTTAAGGTTATGTCCTCTCTGGTCACCTAGGAGAAGAACCTCTTTTCAGGGAGTTGTAGAGAGTAATAAGGTCTCCCCTGAGCCTCCTTTTTTCCAGGATAAACAATCCCAGCTTACTCACCCATTCTTCACAGGGCTCGTGTTCCAGGTCTTATTGCCCTCCTCTGGATGCATTTGAGCATCTCAACATCCTTCTTAAACTGAGAGGCCAGAACTGGACACAGCACTCAAGGTGTGACCTCACCAGAGCTGAGCAGAGGAAGAATGACCTCCCTGCTCCTGCTGGCCACACTACTCCTGATACAAACCAGAATGTCATTACCTTTCTTGGCCACCTGGGAACACTGAACACTGTTTGCAAAGTTTCACTGAAAATACAGGGAAACTAAATTTCCTTCCACACGAAGACGAACAAAACCCCTGACTAAAATTAGTTTAAAATTCTAGAAGTTGTATAATTTACAACACTACTACTTATTGCCTTTATATTATGTGTCTGAAAGTATTTCAGAGCTAATGTTTGTTCTTTTAATGTATAAAGGTGTAAATTGCCTAAGAACAAAGAAAACCATAAAGATAATTTGGGAATAAAGAAAGGAAAACTCACAATGATGTGTCAGGGGAAACAATCTCATCTGTACCCAAACAAGCTCTAATACACAAACTCCATTTTCTAACTTAGAAGTCATAAGCAACAAAATAAACATCTGTTATGGTCAAAATGTTGTCATATTTTTTTTCTCTTTTCAATCAAACCTTCTATTGGCTTATTGGGATATAAGTTCAATAAGGATGTCAGGAGTGAAGCAACACAGAAAATGAAGTATCTATATATTCATACACAGGAAAACGTTAGATCTCAAATTCATATTTAGATAAATATGGTTGCATGTATGGATATGATTTTAGTACCATGCCAGTTCCACAGAAATGTAACTCTCCTACTTTGAGTGGTTATTACTAGAATACATTAATAACGGCCAGCATGCAGTAAGATGTGGTAGTTTAGGAGAGACTGGCAGTTCCCCAAACAGCAGGTGTGCCTCTTTCATCCAGTAGATCAAAATGTTCCATGCTTTTTCAACAGATGATCTTGGGAGACAAAATGTACCCACTACTTTAAACCAGACAATGGTTCCTTCTGCGTTACTGAACGACATGGTACAACATTTAGAGCCTGGAGAGTGCAAAGAAGGTTGGCTTTTTGCCTCTGGGAGAAAGACTGCTTTGAGGCCCTTCTTCAAAGGCATTCACTATGTAAGTTTGGTGTCACCAGAATAAGTGTGACTTCAGAAGGTGTCCTAATATCCACAGGTCTCCAATTTTTCCCCTTCCTGACTCTAGCTATCTGTATTTCAGCCAGCACATGCTACATTGCTGTACCTGCTGATCTGTGAGCAGTTTTGGTAACGTCATGCACTTGAGAGCAATGCAGCTGCTGGATGCACTCACTCCTGACCATGTCTGAACTTATACAGGTGAGTACACACAGGACTGATGAGGTATCAGACCACTGGCTTCTCAGCTGTCTTGTTCTTCCCTACATTTGACCTTTGCTCATCAGACATAACATGATAGTCACACGTGATGTGATGCAATATAACTACAAAACAGGATGCAGAGCAATTAACAGGACTTTTTGTAGATAAACCCCCACATCAGCCCATCTCTTAAGCGCACTGTGCTGCTTTTGTGGAGAGCTCATTTCGTAATGGGTGGTTAAAGCAGGGACAATTAACCAAAGTGGTACTTTGAAAATACCAAAACAATGACTGCAGAGATTATAAGCAGGCTATATTTAATTAAATCAGTGTTCCAGTGTACAAGGAGATGAAGTCTGATTAAGACCTTCTACCAGGTCCTATAATCCTGTTTTACAAATAATTGAAGAATTTGTGGGGGCTATGAACTTTAGACAGCCTCTTTCCAAATAATCAAGGATTAAGTTGTACTAAAGAAATCTTTCTCAAAACAAACAGAAAGCCACAAAAACTTTTGTTTTGCTAATTAGGCTGCCATCATCATACTGATGAAGAAACATGAGAGAGTGTAGGAGATAGAACAGGGGGCACTGTAACACAGACAAATTGAATGGAAGCATAAACAGACTGACTAGCTTCATCCAGAACCCCCCACAGGTCTTAATTCAAAATAATCAGCATTTTAAAACGTGTTTTATGCTTTTCAATGACTCACAGTGCAACACTGTGTGCTGCTTGGCCTGTCTCTTGCTTTTTGTCACTGTCCCTATATCTACCAAGACAGGCTTTTTAAAGTCTCTGGAGATGTGTGGGAAACAGTTCCCTAGAAAACCTTCTCCATTTACTAATTCCAGGACACATCACCACCATTTAAATCAATGTTTGGGCCCCAGAGACTGCTCTCTCTTTGTGCCTGAGCCTCAGCTCACATTCAAGCTCCATGCAGAATATGTAATCACCTGTGGCAATGGCCTGCTCTGCGTGATCCTGGCAGTGACAGCCAGGACCAGAGGAAGGGATGTGCCCTGCTTAAACAGTCATTTCTGTCATGTTTGCTGTGGAGACAAGCAGGAGGGTATTTTTAACAGAAGACACTTCCTCTGTTGGTCTGGCAAAGCCCAAGGCTGGTGACCTTGCAGGCACAGTGCAAACCCCATCTGTTTCCCGAGGAGATGAAGGGTATTTAAGCAATGCAGGTGATGACATTTCTTTTGTTTTTATTCTTTGGGACAGTTTATTTTGTTGTTTCTAAACTGAGTATGTGCAACCTTTTATTTTCCAGTGAATTGTCCATGACATTTTGAAAGATTTTATACAACAAAACCCCAACAACCATGTAGGTGAAATGCCCACAATGTGCAACTGTAATTAAGAAAGGCAACAAAAAATTGATTTATTGCATCATTTCCCTCCAGAAAAAAATTAATGAAATCAAATCACAAATAAATGAGAACCCTTGGGGAAACTTGCCCTCTCTTTCCTCCCTGAAAATGGAGCAATTAACGAAGCATGCATTTTTTACTAGGTAAGGGGTAGCTGCTTGTAATCAAGGCCACATGTTCTATATTCAAGGACCTTGGGAGGTCTATCACATTAGGTGATACTGTCAGCATCCCTTTGGTGGAGCAAACCAAGACCATGTTTTCCTATGCTGACCTGAAACAATGCAGTCAAGAGTACTGCAAATCCACCCCCATTTTAAAAACAAAATGAGTGAATTACCTGTGAGAATGAGATAAACCACAACAGAAAGCATCCCCAAGTAGCACAGACTCATCTCTGCCTCAGCCTGCCTGCAAGAGCTGCAAGAGAAGTTGAGCAAGACATCACGGACCCTGAAGGTCCTCTGCTTTTGAGGTAATGCTGGCAACTTGTTAATCAATTAAAATAAACATCAGAAAAGCACTACTTATGTCAAGTATGCATAAAAAAACCAGCACATACAAGTGCACAACTAAAAATTTTTTAAATCCAAACACACTAAGGACCTTAGTGCCAGCACCACGTGAGCTAAATGCAGTGCAAAGGAGTCAGACATTGTATGAACTTCTGCCAGCTTTCTAAGATGTTTCAGGAATTGCTGAAGAATACATAGGCAGGCAGAAAATAGCAGCAAAAATCGGTGGCATGTACCACGTTTCACTGCTTAGGGGGAGGAGGAACCACAGTCATAATGAAGGTAGTAATTCTTATGATGTGCACTCTGAAGAATAAAGGTGCTTCAGTTTCAGAGGTGCCAACTGTCGTCTGACACCTTTTCAAAAACACGAGGTGACTATGAGGTATCTGCTGGCATTTTGAGACAGTTAAGCAACTGGTGCCACCTGACATACATCACTGTACCTGAGAAAGCCTCAGGGGACTATCAGGTGTCTGTGAATGGCACATGCCCTCCTGCAGTGACTGTTGAAAACCACAAAACTCTGAGGATCTCAAATCTGCTGAACACTCGCACCTGAGCAACTTAAGTGAGTGATTAACTGGACCAAAAAAATTGGGCTTTCTGGTTGCTAGAAGCAGGAGAGTATCTTCACACACATAATATGAATTAGGAGTGAGTTTTAATTAGATGCCCTTGAACACAGTGCATAGTTTGGGGTATTTTTCTGGGTATTTTTCTGAAATTTGTCCATGGTTTAAATCATTCTTCAGAGGTTTTTAATGTTTTGGGGGAAAATAAATGTTCAGGCTATGCACAGCTTTAATGAAGAATAATTTTCTCCCAACAAAAGTTTAACTTTTCTACTAATGTGCACTGTACTTGTGTGTCTGGTTAATATCAAGTCAGTCTCCTACACAGACATCACAAGTGAAGACAAGTGAGAGCTGCTATCAGCTAGACTATCATCTCAGCTACACTCCTCCCTTCAGAAAACCAAATAATTTATTTCTAAAGGTATGCATCCCTGACACTTTTGAGCACCACTCCTTGCTCTGCACAAATCTGGTTGTTGTGACGACAGGTATCCACAAGATAATGCAGGTTTTCGTGCGTATTATGAAAACTACATGTAGTTTTTAAGCCTATTTTCAAAGAGCACACTGTCAAAAGAAAAACACTTGCATTTGCCAAAGGGTCCAGAGTGCCAAAGCAGCCCCAAGTACTGGTGGCCTGGAGCAGGGCTGGAGCACATCATAGACATGACATGGCCCTAGCCTGCCTGGCTCTGCCTGGTCATGGTCTCTGCCAAGCACTGCCAGGCCCTTGGAGCAGGGAAACCAAACTCTCAGCCACTGCAGCACCCATGTGCCTACCCTGAGTCAGCACAGATTTTTTAAGCCCATTCAAAGAGCAGTGCAAAATGCACAATATATTGAATTTTCAGATCTGATCCAGGCATAGAGAGCCAAGCTCATGTCCCTTACAAACCTCTCTAGAAATCAATGCTTATCCACACCAGATGTGAATTTGATTCCAAGCTCTAATGACAGAAACCCATGTTTTAGAGATATCTTGGCAGGCCTCTGTGGAACAAGCAGTTTCCAAGGCAAAGTGCCTTCCCTGGAGTACTGCAATAATAAGCACAGCATGAAGATGATTCCACTCTTATTAACAGAGCTAAACACTTTATCTTGTCGGACCAAAGGATGCAGCTGCTAACATCAAAAGATAAACAAGATACCAAGGAGCACACGTGTGCCTGAGGCAGCAGGAACTGACCCTGGAGGATCCACAAGCCAAGGAACTCCAGAGTACACTGCACAAGGTTTTCACAAACATTTACTTCAGAAGTAAAACTTATGAGCTCAGGAGCCACAGCAAACTACATGTAAACGGTTCAAGAATTTTTGACAGAGGGACAAAAAGAATGGAAACTGCCATATAAGGGTCAATGAAAAAAGGGATTCCATAACAGAGAGGCAGTTTCGAAATAAATCTTCATCGGGTTAAATTGGTGGATAACTATGCACATTGTTTATGTCTTTGCAGCATGCAAAATCTTCTTGCAGATCTCACAGTCCTACCTGAATATTTGCTGCTCATTTTCAGTAGTTAATTAGAGATGTTTTGCAATTGAGAGAGTGAGAAAATATATTTTAAAAAAGGCACTTAAAAGTACTGATATACATTTTTATAGAAAAAGTTTGGAACATTAATGATATAGCTCAGTTAGCCCCCATACCTTGCTGGCTTTGGCTCTGTTTCTTCCACTGTTTCTCTTTGTGACATTGAGTTTTTTGCTGTTAGAAGTTGTGATTTGTGCAATTCTCAATATGCTCTGTGTTGGCTTTGTTGGGATTCTCACATACAAGCTATGAATTTGGGTGTAATGAAGAGCAACAGTCCCATAAAGTCAGTCCACAGAGACCTCAGTACTGGCAGAGGATTGCATCCTGAGGAAGCTCAGCAACAATTGGACCAACACGTACTGCAGTGTACATGGTCTGTATTACTACACAAATGTATATATAATAGTTAACAAGTTGGTATATCAGCATGTTCACCTAATATTTTTGCTATGTAGCGTCTGATCAAAAAGGGGTGCCTACTTCTCTATACCATTATTTTCATGACTGTGCTTAATAGTTAAAAAGTCTTACTCCTCAGAAGACTGTACAAGTTTAATTTGGTCTTTCTGAGTTGCTGCAATTATAAATGTAATATATAAGGTTCAGCTTCAAAGAACAGAAAAAAGAACAGACTCGTCTCTCTCATTTTTCCCTGTGATGTTCACTTATCAGTTCTGCATGAAGCCAGCACAAAATTCAGAATGTAACAATCCAAAAATACCTGTCAATGACCTCCAGAGCAAAGAAATGGTATGAGAGTGCTGCTGCTTGGGTCTTTTCAAATCTCTTCTTGTGGCTTGACTTTCACAGGGTGCTTGCTGCAAGCTCCTTGGACAGGACTGAGAGATTGGGTGTGACTGTGCCTGGAGAGCAACTCTTTCCACAGCTACCCCAGATGTGCTTTATTTACAGATATATTTCATTTCTGTTTAGCTTTATTAACAAAAGTGGCTGTACTCACTGAATGTGCGGATGACATCGCTCGGTGCACTGGCAGGGCTGGATCCAAAGGAGTTGGCTGCTCGCACGGCAAACTGATACTTCGTGTTTGGGAGAAGCCCTTTGAGAACCATGGACTCCATCTGGATCTGCTCTCTTATTACTGTCCAGTTGCTGTCAAGGTCTGGCCTTGAGGATCAAACAAAGACCAGATCTTAAATAATTAAAGCTGGCTGTATAAATTAGCTGCATTTTATACTCTTCTAGGCAATAAACTAATAAATGAGACAGAAGTCTACTAAATCATGACTGAAACCCTTCAGTCTTAAAGGATCAGACTGTACAACCCACCATTCCCAAGCTGTGAAGCCTGTGATGTCAAAACTGTACAATCATACAAACCCAATTACTCAGATTTTGCTTATAAAGCCAAGGAAGTTATTTAGAAGACTGACTGACAAATCCAGTTAAGTTTATCTGTTTTGTGGATTTTGGATTTATAGTTTTCAAATGGGAGTCTATTACCTGCAGTTCCCAGCTCCCTATGTGGCTGTTTAAAGCAATAGTTTGCAATAGAGGGAAAGATCTTGATTTAGTTCTAAGAGTTTGTGTTCTAATGCCAGTAAGTCCTTTCAAACATATACAAACATTAGCAAGATGAGAATCCAACACTTGATCTCCCAGGTAATCAGATTAATCCACTTACATAGGAACATAAGGATCCAAAGTCTTCTCTTCAGGAAAACAAACAGACAAAAAAAAACAGCCAATCCAAACAAAACCAAACCAAACCAAATCAAAAAAGCCAAAAAAACCCCCACCAGAAACCACACACACAGACAACCCACAAAACCCACAGAACAATAGTGCAGAGAACATGGCCTATGTTACCTGGATTTTATAACAACATTCCTATAGCTGCCTTTGGACAATGGCTGGTTAACTCCTGATTCATACTGGAGGCCAACTGCCAATTAGTGCTTCTCTAAGTGCCATTTTATTTCAAGTGAAATCAGTATAACCATTCACACGGCAGTTTGCTATCAAGTGTTTTAAGTTCATGCATGCAGGCACATTGTAAAGGGGGAGGCAATTTCAAGTACTCTGAGAGAGTGTTCTGATACTTTAACACCATTTCCACTCTCTCTAAAAGTGGCCTCTTCTTATCAAAAAGGGAACAAAATAAGAAGCTAAGAAAAATACAAATAATGTAAACATTGACTCCAGGCCACCCAAAATATTAAAATTAAAGATTATGAAAGTAAAATAAGGACAGAAATGGCTTTCAGAGAAAATTATTCCAGTGTTCTTGCAATATTTATTACAGGAAATAACCTCCAAGTGCACCCTGAATCTACCAGTGTTTACACAGGACTAGCTGCAAATGTCTCCAATAGCCTTTGAATTAAAAATTATAGCACAAGGCAGGCATTTTGTACTTGTTTATTTTCAGCTGGAAGGAAATGCCAAAGTTAATGTATGTTTTCTTTTAGTGGTCAATACAAGATTTATTGATCACTGAGGTTCCATTGCTTTGTGCCAGCATGGCAAATGCAGTGGCAAAGTGGAAGTTCCCAGCTGCCTGTCTCAAGTGCACTGTGGTACATAGGACATGAGTATTTCATTGTCTTGCTAAAAATAAAAACAAAATCAGACAAATGCACAAGATGTAATGATAGCTAAACAGACCATCTTAAGTCACCCTTCACCACGATTTCCTGGTAGACAGGAGAGCATTTGTTTTGGCCACTCTTCCATTGTTTCCCTTCTCTGAGCTTTTGATGCTTTGGCCAAAATGAAAATATATAGTCTTTTCCAAATGAAAGCTGTTAACACTTCTTCCTTCCAAAGGCTCGCTTAGTAGTGTTTTCAATTTTCCTGAACACATCCTTTTTTGGTTCGAATTCTCATCCAATTCTTGCTGCCTCTTTGCAACAGACCTTGCCCACGTGTCCACCCAAGTGGAAACAACACGCCTTTGATGAAGGGACCCAAAGGAGGCATTGCACCCTAAAAAGATTTAGGAGATAACACAAGCAGCAGGCTAGGCTTCAAATACACTGATTGTCTCTCCCAACATTTCCTTCTGCAGGAGTTCATAATAAAGGAAATGCCTGCAAACATGTAAGGATCTGCAGCTGAAGGAGAGGGAAAAAGGGAGATTTATCACTTGACCTTTGCTACTTCTGCAGAATGCTCCCTGTGTGAACAAAACAGTATGAGATGAAAACATGGCAAACAGATGGGGAAAGGAACACAAATTCAGCTTGTGAGTACATCCAGGGCAAACCAGCTCCCGTGTTCCCTGAGATGAGAACATTTTGTTGAACTCTGTCTCCATGATCCTTTTTTTTAATGTCATATTTCAGTGTGTTGTCAAATTTTACACTGGAAGGGCTCATTTGATACCACTTTCCCCGTTTTTCTGCAGCACTACATTCCCCAATACAGGTCTCTCTGCCTCTGGTCAACACTGGAAGGGCAGCTCCAAACATTCTATCTGTGAGTGGGGAAATCAGACGACTTCCGTGGGCACTGCCTGCTCTTGATGCAGTTGTGCATCTCCAACACAATAAATCTTATGCAGAAAGAATCTAACACAAGTCATAGTAGTTTTAAGATAATAAATACATGGCTAAAGCCAATAGGACTGGATGGATATGAACCAAGGACAGAATTCCATGCAAACATACCTAAAAAGCTTGGATTATTGCTTTATGTTGTAACCTGGGAACTGATTCAATTTAAGGAGGGAATTCTTTCTGATGCAAAGAACAGCAATTTTATAGTCACTTAAACTTCCTTTTTAAAATCCCCTGGAAGTTATTTAAGTGTGAGGCACCCTCTAGCAATCCAGTTTTTCTAAGGTCCTGATTGTTCTTCCATGCTATATTTGTACTCATCTCAAGGGGAAAATTAATCTTATGATGGTTTTAAAAAAATATTCCAGCAAATAATAAATATGATGACAAGTACAATACATCATAATTTGCTGTGGAAAAATCTCTTGTAGACTATACTGCACTATAACATATTCTTTTTAGTAACTATTATTATTTCACATTATTGTGACACTTTCAACAAAATAGATCAGCCAATATGCCAGGTCAATTGTGAGGAAAGGAAAAGTGGACAATTTTGGTAACTAATTTTCTTGTTAGATATTCTTCTGATGCTACCCAATGTTGTTAAGCACTTGCTCCTTTTCACTCCTCTTTCTTTATCTGTTACCTTTTCAAGGAGTTAATCTCACAAGCAGTGAGGTGAATACTGAGTCAGATATGCCTGTTTCATGCAATGATCAGGGAAACAGTATTAAAAGTATTTCTCCTAGAACACTGGGACGTGTCTCCCTGGCCAGATCTGTTGTTTCAGGTTCTTTGCAAACAACGACTGTCTGGTTGAGTGCAGTGCCAGAGACAGAATTCAGCAGGGAATGGATTCAGGAACAGATTTTTCTGGGAGGGAGAGGGAAGACTTCAAACTAATCAAGAAATCTGTGCACAATGCTATGCTGAATCTGCACCACCCTAACATCTGAATACTAATAAATCTTCCAGCAATAAATCTAGGCAGAACCTGCCTAGTTCATTGCAGCATAAGTTTCATGTCACTACCAAGATACTGAAAAATTTCCTTTGCATGCCAAGATTACTATTAAAAGCTTTTGATTTCATCTACATACCGATGAGATGAAAAGAAAGTGACCTGATTGTTTTAGGGCACATGCTGCTGAAACACTTGTGGTTCTATAGCTACTATGTGGCTATAAAAATATGGATAAGTTAATCACCAAGGTTAAAAGATCGTGTAGGGATTCAACAGACTAAAAATTTGAGTATTTGGAATATTTGAGTGAAAATATCCAAGACATTTTTAATAATTAATTTTATATAGCATCTTTAGGAAAAACACCCAAGTTCATATGCTTAAGTCTGGGATCTCGCTTTAGAGACCTTCATAAAAATGGGATTTTTCCTCATATACTTCTCACCATTAACCAAAAGAATATTTACTATGAGCCAAAAAAATGCACCGACACTATATATTTTTGTTTTAACACATTCTATTGCATATTCCCTATGAACTGTCTAATGAAGAGTGAGTCCTACAGTCTCCCTCCTAACTTTCACCATTTAGACAAGTGGGATTTTGGTGTCCTTAGCATCCTCTTTTAGTCAGCAGCAGAGGAGAGCCTGAATTAGCTCACCTTATCTTATATCAAGCCGCCTGCAGCCCTCCATCACCTGTAGTGAGCCAACAAGTCCCAAGGGAAGCCCCTTAGGCAAGTGCTTAAATAAAGCATCAAATTTAGACCCTGGATAGAGACAGGCAGCAGGCTAGCTCTGGTTCTGATTCTGGTATCACAAAACAATGTACTGAATTTTAATGAATGTACTGAATTTCCCCAGTATCACAGCTGAGCAACTGAGAGGAGTGTTTTGTCCCAACATGTTTTTCCTATGGTTAAAGTAATAAAGTTAATTCTAAGGAGATGGAAATTACTTAAACAATGTCATAGCTTTTAGACATTTGTTCTGTACCCAAGCAAAATCACAGATTTGCATTAAAAAGTTATTAATTTTTGCAAAATCTCAGGATAATGGTGTGTTCTTTGACATAAGAGGACCCAATTCTAATTTACTTGAACTGATTTGTTTCAGTTTTATATTGGTTTAATTTACTAGCTTTAACTCATGATAATACATTTTATAGTAATTAAAACTATATGCTGCAAAAGACAACAAAGCTTGAAGTTAAATGTTTACCTCTAACTGCCATTAGGGATTATGGCTCATTGAACTTACTCCAAATATACAACCAAGCTTCCAAGTCTAAGAGAGCATAATCCCAAAATTAAAAAAGGCACTTTCTACTTAACTTCAAACCTCAAACTAAACAATGTAATCAAAACATTTTGCTGTTAGCAAATTCTTTCCCGAAGTCTAAAGCAAATGAAACACTGACATTTCAATCACCCACATCTTTTGACCTAAACAGCAGCTTTCCACTCCCTGGCTGCACAAAAACATTCAAGGGTGTACTTTCAGTGTCAGATGGAGATGATGGTGCCCACTTCTTCCATTAGCAGGCTCCTGGTGCGATGAAGAAGTGTACATAAGCCTGCAGGTTCCACTTTCCAGTAAAAGCACAGAGGTGATAGAAGTGCAGTCAATCAGAACTCAACAAAATCCCTTCCCCATCAACTGAGCAAATGAGAGAGAGGAGATGAAGAGAGAGCAAAAAACTCAGATAAAAATTGTGTTCAAAAAATAGATTATGAAGAAATTTCATTGTAGGTCTACACCAGATATGACACGAAAGAGATAAATATCTTCAGCCCCAATGTCCCACCTCGCAGTGCACTGAACATTGGATGGCCTGCAACTAAATATGGGGAATATCAGCCCAAACACAAAGTGCATCAGTTAACAAGTAAGTTTTCAATCTGGGTATTCTTTTCACTATATCAATATCTTCTAGATTGCACCCATACTTTGAAAATCAAGTTCTTCCTGTCTGTTCTAACAATAGTTCTTTTTAAAAAAATGACTATGTCATCCTGAAGAATGATTTTTTTTACATTTTACAGATCAGAGTAGTTAAAGAATCAATTCTCTCTTCTTTTCCAGGATCCTCAACTAAACCCTGTTATCAAATATTCACTCAAAGGATTAAAAGGGTGAATTTTAGTTTCACTGTAAGGGTAAACATTGAGGCAAATAAAAATAAATAGATTTGTGTGCAGATATTAGCTCACACAAGCATATGAACAGTCAAGTACAAATACTTGTTTATGCTTGCAGATACAATCACCTCCTCTTGACCCTTTTTATGCAGCTCATAAAAGCAATCTGACTGGCAACTCCTGACAGTTCAGCTCTACTGCTGCGAATTTTGAGAGGACAACATAAAAGAACCAAAAAAGCACTCCATCAACTCCCTACTTTCCCCTCCAAATCTAAATAGAGGGATCAGCATTTAATGTAAACTTGATTAGCATTAGCATAACAAAGCAAGTCTAAATCCTGCTCAAGACCCAAATGACTTTGTGTTCCAGAGGTGCTGCATCTGGCACTGGGTGATATGATTTAGTGGTTTAGGGGCTGCAGTGGTAGCATTTGGTTGATGATGGGCTGGATGATCTTGAAGGTCCCTTCCAATATTGATGTTTCTATGATACTACAACTTTTGTCAGGTAAACCGGTCCAACATACTGAATTCTCAGTCCTCGGATTATTTTCTGTAGCAGCCCAGGGAAACCACTCTGCCAAACACTTTTCTCAGCATGGTTTGACAGCATTTGATGACAGGAGAAACTTAAAACTTCATTCACCCAGGCTGCTATTAGAGGGAACAGATCAAATCAGACTTTATTTTTCTTCCACCAGAGAGTACAATTTATTTGTGATTTTATAACGAATTGGATCCTTTCTGGTTTTGTCTTTAAATTTCCATGGTAATTCAACACACACTGAGAGGAAAAGTAAGCATATGATACACAGTAAGTAAATAAATCATATCTATATGCAGTTGAATAGTGCCATTTAGGTTAAAAAAATTCCAAACACTATAGTGCACAAACACTAAAATTCAGACTCCACTAGCAAACTTGCCTGATAAACTCCACCGTGTAGTACTGGATGGGAGAACTTCCTTCGCTCACTCCAGGCTTCCAGGACAATGCAACTTCTGAATCAGAAACCACCACGATCTGGGGCTGATAGGGTGATGCAGGAGGCATGCACTTATCTAAGAAGTGCAAAGGAATAGCATTAGAGAAGCAGCTGGGTTGCTACACACAACAGCCCAACACAGACTTAGCTTCTCCCCTCACCCTACTCTAAAACCCTACATTTGTGGAAGGAAGAGTACCAAATGTGAAATACTGTGATACTGCACACAACAGAGGTTAGATGTGAGTGCTACAGACATCTGCTCTGCCAGTTTTGCAACAGAGCCCTGCAGGCAGAGTTACCTTGGGATAAAGTTGTCACCTCCCTGGGCACGCTGGGCCGTCCTTTCCCTGCCCAGCCGTACGCTCCAACGCTAACGCGGTGCGGAGTGCCTGGCTTCAGGTCACCAATAACAACATCCTGCCAAGGCAAGAGGAGACAAGCACGTTGTGACAGCAATTCTCTGTAACTGGGGATGGTGCTGTGAGCTGGGACTCAGGGATCTCACATGGTGTTTTCTCTGTACTCTCCTAGGAAGATTATCCCCAGCCCAGTACAGCACAGAAACAACAAACACAAATAGAATCATGTTTCCTCTCAAGCTGCAGCTTCGTCCCAGGGGAATCCACAAGGTTGACCTGGGCCCATTTCTCATAACTCATAAGGTTGCAGATCATTTGCATTTGATATCCAGCTTTTTCACTGGTGAAGTCAAAGTCACATACTACTCTCTCCCTTGAGCCAACTGCTAGAATTTGGTATCAGTCTGGTGTATTTTCCCCTTATTTTTTTCTTGTTTGTTTTTATTTCTCTTTTAAATTCAGAGGCCATAAAACCTCCTGGGAGTGAAGCAAATTGATGCACTGTGAACTGATGATCCTTAATTTCTCACAGAGCAGAGCCCTATCCCATCATCTCACAATTTTATGAGCTCAGCTAACAGCCTTGACCTGAAGCGAGCATTTTCCTTATTTGTCCTTCTGCCATAAGCACAGAGAGATTAACCCACAGACAGCTACTGCCAAGGAGGCAATGCTCAGCTCCATGTGAAGAGCTTGGGCTGACAAATACTCTTCAGAGCAGCCTGTTCAAATCTCCCAGAAAACAGAAAACATCACCAAAACATTACAATTCATCACTGTCTGCTTCACATAGCATGGATCAGCCTCAGACATTTAGATCTGACCTTTTATGGAGAACGTGTACTTGTATAAATAAATTGAGTATTCTTTACCTGCAGCCTACCTGGAATGTCTGTGTTAATCCCAGATTTATGAATTTTGACAGCACATACAAGGAAACAGAAATATCAGATTCTATACCACAGACTGTTTTGGTGTGAAAAGTAACCACTTACAAAAAAACCTGTTTTACAGCTATTATTCTTCTGGTTTTCATTATCTGATATTAAACACATTAGTCATAGTGCATTTGAAAATGCATAGTTCTCCTTTTTCTTCATGTTGGAACAGACTTTAAATCTGCACTTCCAGTTGCATTAAAAATAGTAAACAATCCCAAAGTTTTATTAACTGCTAAACTTTCTTTTGATGGTCTTTTGCAAAAAAAACCACTTCCTCTCTACTCTTTGGGGAACTTACATTATTCCTACAACATTGTTCAGCAACATCCTGACATCTGTCATTTCTCTGGACATGGTTTTGGAGCTCCAGCACTGATCTCCTATTAACATGGACCACCTGGCCACTATCTTGTTTTTCCATCGTTCACCCTTGCTCTGCTCGAATGATCTGGGCAAGTCTAAGATGAATCTGAGATTCTAACAGTGCTGGAATAGTAACTGGCCAGAGAGAGGCAGCAAGAACACTCACTCTGAAAGATTAACCTGGGTCTGTCAGTCTCTCAGCTGAAGAAACTGAGGTCTTTTACAATGTGATCTGAGAAACCAGGTGCTGAAAACCCTGTACCTCCTCCTGGTGATAGAACTGATGCCCCTGCTCCTGCCTTTCTATCCTCCATGCCATACATACTGTCTGTCTGCTCTTAAACTTATGTCCATTTTTTCCAGTATTCCTCTTTGTTACACTCCCACTTATGAGGAAAAATCCTTCATTATCTGTCTTCTGTTTTCACATTATTTAGGAACTTGGCCCTTGGAGAGAGTTGGATATTCATGTATATGCCTTGTATTATTACCTCCAGACTCAAGTCTACAATAAACTAAACAGAGGGAATGTCATTGAGCGCCAGTCAAGGTCAAATCCCTAATATCTGCTAAGGTATTCAACAAGTTCAACATGTGTGCTCTCAAAACCTCAGCAAGGTGCACTCACTCATGCCTTACACATGTGGTGGCTACCTGCCTCCTTCTGGCAGTGCCCTCTTCATGAAAACAGCACTGGAACACACGGTGGGTATCTCTGAAACCAAATATCTAATCTTCAAGGATCAGGACATCAGTGAATAAGCACAAATTCAAGACACCATCATGCTACCATGACCTATGGCAATGTCAGGGAATACCCACTTCACACCATGAGCACTTTCAAATGAGATCCTGGAATAGAAACACATTCCCTTCTGCCCCACTGTCCAGCAGCCTGGGAGTACATATTACATTTCTTTTTTTGTTTGTATTTAGAAGACAGGTCTTAAACCCAAGTTCTGTCCCTCTCAGAAGAGACAGAGTGGCCTCACAGATAATAAATTTAGGCAGTATGTGGAAGAGCTATCCCCATCACTTCTGTAGTCCCCCCTCCACTCAGGTTAGCTCTATATTTTGAAGTCTGATACTCCAAACTCAACACTCAATTGCTAACGATGCTTCAATAGTCACCAACCTAACTTTCTTGTCTTGCACAACTCTCTTGCTAAAATCCTGAAAAATGATATTTGGTATTCTCATTACAATCTCACATTGTTGAATGGGGTGAGGCAATGTGGTGCCTTTTCTGCGGCAGGGGAGCCAATTTCACTTAGATTATCCCATATATCCCTCCCTGCCCTGAAACACAGCTTGCTTTCCCTACAAGTGTGTTGAAACTGTGAGGCTCCGTAAAATGCATCACAGAAGCCAGGATTACAAATTGTTTTGCAGAAGAATGTCTGTTTTCTGTTTTGTTTTAATCTAAAAAACCATCAGACTCTGGATTACAGCACAGCTGCAGGAACTGAGCTGGTTTTAATGACACTCTCTCCCCTGACAACAATTCCTTCCCTGAACTACTGGTCTCAGCTGGTCACTCCCCATTTTGTACTGGTATGTTTGGTGATTTGACAGGGAGCAGTGTGGCTCTCCAGGTCTCTGTGCCCAACTTAAGACCTCCCACCTTTAAAGTCTACTAATTTTTATTGATTTTTCTTGGTTTCTTTTAACTATGTGTGCTGGAGTTCCTGAATATTATGCTCAGGCAGAGCAACCACCTATACTAAATGGTACTGCACTTCTCCCAGCTGCTGTACTTACGTATTCTCTCCTTTACAATGATGTAATACACAAGAATACATTATTGACTTTGCTGACACACAGACACATGAACATGCATAGAAACAGGCAGTGCAAATCAGCTCTTGCTACAGCAGTCCCACGTGGCCCAGAGACGCCTCCAAGAAAGCAGCAGGGTCATACCCAACACCAGGAGAGGAGGCTTAGTGATGGAAACATTAGCAGACTTAACCACAAAACTATTGCAGATTTCTGTTGAGTTTGGTATGAATACAACAGAAAGCATTTCATCGAGAACACCACTTCCTGGAGGATTAATGACAGCTGGGAGCTGATTAATCCCAGCCATTCATACTTCTCCACAAGTACCCCTCAGAAGTGTTATTTTTATCAAGCAAAAAAAAAGTGCCCAGGGTGGAAGTGTCAACTCTGAAATGCCATACTCCAGACTCCACTCAGCTAGGATTGAGCCAGACAGTCCTGGTTCAAGTGAATCCTGAGGACTCATCCTCCTGCACTTCAACCAAACCTCCCTTATTTCAGACCACAAAAGCTCTGTGAGCTCCACCAACTGTGTGAGATTTCTCTATTCCTAAAATAGATCTCAGAAAACAAAAGTCTGCAAGAGGCTGTTGATGCTAGGGATTTCAGTTAAACACTGAAATTGCTGTCCTTCTCCTATCCAAACCCAAGCACCTTTTGCTTGCTTCCTGCTCACAATAAAACCAACCTGTTTACTGCTCACAGGAAGCAGACTGGACTGAGTGCAGGACTGGAAATAATCAATCTGATTAATTCACCAGCTGCAAAGCCGTTAAGAGAGTTGGTATTACTTTCAAACTTGTTTTATACTAGTAGCTAGTCTCCCACTCCTTCCTCCTGGGCGTTGCAAAGCTGGCCTCTTCCTGTGCTCCTCCTTCTTCTTGGCTCTCTCAGGACTGGCTCAGGTTTTTCCCTCTTCGTCCTCTCTCCAACTGCCAGACTTTGTTCTTCCCTTTTACTATCTCTGACTACTTGACTCTAAATCCTCACTGCCTGGATATATCTCATTTCTTACACAAATTGACTCCATCAAAACAAGACATCCATAAGTACATCTGATGACTGAGGTAAAGGTTTATGCACTGCTAAAAAGGCAGCTACTTTGCCTACACGTCCACCTTGTCCACCTATGGATTTTGAGCTTTTTGAGGCTACTGTCTGCTACATTTTGACCACAAAAGATCATGTATAAGCACTATGTAGAAACAACATTTGAGATCAACTGTTTTGTGTGAGTCTGTGGAGAGACCAAGTCAGAAATATGCTTTTTTTTTTTTTAAATCACATCTGTGACCAAGTTTTATGTGAAGCAATACTCACAAAAATTGCTTGTCCTTCAGGTTGACCCTGGGAAAAAAGCAAATAGGACTTGTTAAGAACTAACATAACAAAAAGTGATGGCAAAAACACATAAATAATGGGTCAGGGAATTAAAACAAGACCAGTGCAGCAGCATATAGCAGTCTATGTGGCTGTTAGTCATCTGTATGAGTATTGGGATACAGACTCTCCTCTCCTAGTGAGTATGAAGTACTGCTGTTAGAATTAAGATTAGAAAAAACCCAAAAACAACAGTGCTGTTTGATCTTTCTTGGCACTACTAGCAAGAATAGTTTTTAAGAAACAGAAAACGTGAGAGAGGAATACAGAGATAAAGATAAGAAGGGAGAAAATAATGCATGAATAAAGAAATTATATATCATGACAGCCATATTGTTTTATTCATTGTGATCCTAGAATCCTGCAGAAGTCAGAACTGACAACCAGAGTGATGGAAACCTGCAGGAAATCTGAGCATCCTCCTCATTCACACTTCTAGTGAGGAAATGGGGCAGGAAAAAAGAAGGAAAGAGAAGGCACAAATGAAAAAACAAAAAAGCAAGAATGCAAAGGAGATAGAAAAAAATATAACTTTAAAAAAGGGAGACAAGGAGAAAAAGCAGTCCTTTCAAGAAAAAAATAAACACCAGCAGACAGGAGAATCTTATAGAATATGAGCTAGTAGAACTGCAACTAAAGCAGCCGCATTTCAGGAGGCCACAGTCTCACACAGAAGCAAAAACACTCCGTGTGTAAACCCACACAGCTGTGTCAGACACTGCAATACACACGTTGTGATAGTGCAGCTCTCTCCAACTGTGCGTAGACTCGTGCAATTCCACCCCTTCCGTGTGAAAACACATGCATTTAAGATTAAAAGTTCTATTTTACTAGATGTCAAAGTTCAGTACCAGGAAGCTGAGAGCAAGTCCCAATACTTTTACATGATAAAATGGTCAGACAAGAAGGAGAAAAAGTACATCATGCAAAAACAAAAACATTGTGATTTCCTTTTGCTCAATATCCAGAGCAGATTTGGGGCTTGGATTCCTCACCATATTTCACAAAACTACAACAAGGAGACAGTTGCAAGTTTCCACTTGCATGTTCTGCTCCAGTGCTCTGATTGTTGATGAAAAGAAATACTCACCATGCTAATCATATCCAAACTCAGAGGAACATCATGTGAGAGCTGTTTAACTGCTTTGTCACCTTCAACTTCTGAGTAAAAGACCTTGGGAAGAAGATATAGTCAAACCAGTTAAAGCAATAACTCAGTGTTTCAGAATAACTTAAGAATGAGTGCATCATTCTCACACTGAGGACAGAATTTGAGCCCATGATACCCTACCTTTTCATTACATTTTTGCTAGAAGTTGTCAGTATGACCAAAGGACACATCACACAGTGTATACACTTGCCTAATGTGAAACACAGTTGTAGTGTTTGTAGCACAGGCCTGAGCCGACAATTTCAATTGTGCATAATTTATAGTTAACATGCTCAACTAAAGAGCTGTGGGACTAGTCTGCACAAAACAGACACCTTACTTCATGTAAAGAAGATGTTGACATGACATGATTTTGACATTATAAAAACTGCTCTATCATAAAATGTCTCTCCATGTCTGTTGCCATGTACTGGACTCTAGTAAGACAATCTGCTTTCCTGTGCACAGAGACCCAGAGATGTCAGAGGGCCAAGATACTACAGTGAGGACATTTTGGGTACAGCACTACTGATGCAGCTTATCATTGGTTTTATTATCATGTCACACACCAGCTCAAGGCATAGAAAAAGAAGTGGAGCTCAGATGCTTGATCTGCATGTATGAAGAGTGAAAACTATTTATGACTTAAGACACTTACTCCCTGCACCTCTCTTTTCACAGGGAAGGATGGACCAGCTACACACAGAGCCCACCTGAGGCAGGTCCTGGCCACAGCAAGTGCTTTTGAAGCTTTAGACTACTATATTCTAGTCCATAGCACTTTCATAACAATAAAATGAGCTCTGCAGCTGGACTGCACTGGTGTCATTTACAAGACTGTGGGATAAAGGAGCATGTGTACTAGAAATACCTATTGCAGGGATTTTTCTAATTCTTTTAGTGTACTTGTAGTATTCTGCTTCCCACCTTTTTACATAAAACTGAATTTTGGGTATTTTATTCCTGGAAATTTCAAATCCATCCACAGAAAATGCTAATAAGAAGAGCTACTATTTGGGGTTTTTTATTGTTGTTGAAGGGGAAAGCAACACATTCTAGTCAACATCTCACATCTTTGGTGCTGATTTCCCACAGACTAACTTCCATGTTGGGACTGTTACATTGCCATGGAATACCTGTTAAAACAATACCTAACAAAAATGAATGAGTAGCATGTTAATGCTCATTGTTTTTCTTCTTGCAAACTAAAATACATTAACCAGTTTAGCTTAACCCTTCTGTTTTGCTCTATAGGCAGAAGGTAACACGTCAGAGGCTTGATGGGGAGACTTCCCTATAAAATTGCTGAGTACAACAGGAAAATAATTCAACTTTTTTAAGAAAAACTGACTTCTGAGATAGGGGGGAATAAAACAAAAGCCCTTTTGTTATTGATTGGCTGTAGGTGGGTTCCCAGGGATTCTGTGCAGTACCTATCCAGGAAGAGACTCCATGAAACACTCCTTCCCTTGCGCCTACTACCAGTCTAGGAAGTTTCAGAGGCTTAGTTTGAAAACATACTCCTGTTAAAGTAATCCTCGGGCTGGAAGTACAAGTCAAAGGATCTACACAGCCCTCACTTGCACAGTGTAATATCAACCTTCTCTGTTCTACTTTACTGTTTTATCAGCTGCAGAGAGCACTGAGAGCCTTGCAGGAAAACCACAACAATCTATATCCACTGCAGGCCTTTGGCATCCAACCCAAATTCCCATCATAGCTTGTTTCTAAAACATGAATTGCTTGTTTTTTAAGGTCACAGCTCAATCCACTCAAGCCCACTGTCCCCTGGCCACTTTCTGGGCAGTGTCACTGTTTGTTAGGAGAAGAGGCTGTCCCACTGTTTTCAGTGTGTACAGCCTGAGGCCAGGCAGCAGCATGCAGCATCACTCACCGTGTATCCCGTGATGGTGCTCGCGTGCTGCTTTGGCATCTTCCATTGCACGCTGAACGCTGTGCAGTTCAGGGAATCCAGCAGAATATCCAGAGGAGGCCCCAGCCTATCTGCTAGAAACAAAATGGCATTGTATAAGGAGCCATAGGACAAAACCCCTTTCCTTCAGCTGGCAGGTATGTCTTTGAAGAATAGGCTTGTGCTGCCCTCATTCCAAAGTATCAAACATAGACCACTACCCAGATTTGACTTGGCTGCCCCTTTTCCCTCTCTACTTCTGATTTCCAAGCTAGCAGTGGTACACCAGGAGAGGGGGAGCAAAGGGGGACATCTCCTCTTCTCAGTGGGGAAGCTGTTACTTAGCTTAGGAGCACCCAGTGCTTCAAGCAATTGCATTGAGCAACTCGTAGGCTTTTAAATGTGTTCCTGAAATGCTGGATACTAGCCAGGACCCAAAGACAGGGACATTCACGCATTCACACTGCTTGTACAGTCCATGGCACAGATTCAGATGACTGGGAAAGTCTCCCAGTCCAGGTCTGGAAGACAGCACAGCTTACAAATCACATCTGTAAGTCAGTATGGACATCTTTGGGGAAGGAAAGTCCAACTGTGTGGAAGAGAGCCAAACCATGGGCCCTCATCCATTTTCTTCATCAGCATGGAGTTAGTCCCATGGATTCCTGCTTGGTCCAGGGGTTCTGACCATAGCACATGCCACCTACTATGCTCACCTTCTGCCCTGCACTCAGGGGTAGTGAAGTAGTAGCTGGAGCCATACACCACCTGCTACCTAAAGGCAAGCACAAGCAGCCAGGGCTCGTGTATCAGTGTCCACTTAAGCATTTCACATTCAGAAAACAGTTTTCCAATCTTTACAACACCCAATGAGGCAGATAAGCATTTCAGCTGCATTAGTAATAAGGAAGAAAGAATACCCTTAAACATTCACTCTTTACATATTCATAGCATCCTTGTGTTAATTTCTGGGGAAGCTCTATGAGACAAGTTTACTGGAAGGCATAGTTGCCGAAATATCAAATTTTAACCAGCAATGACAAGCAGTCATGTAAGGTAGGTTTCAAATTCATATTCTGAAGGCACACTATAGGCCAATAACATTATTTACTGAAAGTATTTGGTGAATAATTTGGAACAACAAATAAATTTGAACTAAATGCAATCCATTTGCAGACTATCTGCAAACAGAGAGACAACATCTGTTTAATAAGGAGCCACATAATGAATTATTCACTCAGCCCTAGAAAACACTACTATCTCCAGGTTACAGATGATGAAAGAGACACAGAGAGCCAAACAGTGGCCTCAGTTACACACTGGCCTATAAATTAGTGTGGAGTAAATGCAAAGCCCTGGACTGCACTAGGGAAAACAAGAGGAAGGATCCAGAGTGATCTATATTTTTATCTTCCCTGTTTAGTTCTCCCTAGAGTTTAGGGAATTCCCCTAACACAACAGGGATATGGCTGGATACATGCTTGGGAACCAGATGTAAGCACTACCAGCCCTAGCACTGCCTTTGCAAGCAGCCTCAGGTGATGGCCAAAGCTCACCACACCACTGCATCCTGCCCTCTCTGTGACAAAGCCGCGTAACAGGCAGGCACATGGCACTCACGCTGCTGGGGACCTGCTGCCTCATGCCCAGACCAGGAGCCAAGAGGAAAAAGAACGTCAGTGGCAGCTGTGACCCAAGCACAGTGCAATTTCCTAGGGAGGCTAGAGGGCAAGGCAGAGAGGAGTATCTCATGCAGTATGGCGGTCCCACAGTTCTCTGCTGTCACCACTCCTGGCCTGACAACTCAGTGATGTGCATCTAGGGATTTAGAGTCACTTCTGGTTGTCAGAATTTCACATAACCTGGCAGAAAGTAAAAAATGTCCATTTCTGGACTGAACTTTTCCTTCGCAGCCATGGTAAAGTGATGGCAGGATCTGACACAAGCATTGTTTATGGCACTGAGCTGCAGGAGGTGTCATGGCTTTTGAACAACCATATCAAAGTGGTTTGTCAGCTGATCACAACTGCTGCAGCACACGTCACTGCTCTACTGACAAGCCCTTTTGAGATAAATGTGAACTTAATGTATTTTGCATGATTTTACAGAGCATCATGTATGAGGCACACTAAAAACAGATATTGGAGCTGGTCTAAACATTTATGCCTGTATGTCAAATGCCATGTTTACACTATTAAAAATAATAAAGTGTTTTCAAGGCTAAAACTCTTGAGGTATTTGTAGTTTCTCCTACAATTGGGGTCAGAAATACCTCTTCTCAAAACTCAACGTGAAACCTCTGTTAATCTGGTAGCACCATGCATAGTGCAAAACCCCAAAAGAGCCTCCTCCCCTCTGCACCCTTTGCATTGGGAAACCAAAGACTCCAGACAAGGGAGGGTGAGACTGATCCACTGCTTGTACATGCTCTGAAGATCTGCCTGCAGGATGATCCCCCTGTCAGTGCCCTCTGCAGTTGGGTCCAAAGAATACCTAAGAAGGCATGGAGATTTACTCTGATCATAAAGAACAAGGAGCCAATTTATATAAACAGTAAAATTAAACACATTTTGTACAAACACAGTGGTTTTCCTTTCTGGCCCATGAGGCACAGAAAATTCAGTATTGTCCAAAATGCTTTTATGGTAATGGCAGCAATGACTCCAGTGCCATGCAAAGAAGCCACTAATCAAGGGGAAGCACTCTCACACATATTATAGCTATACACTGTGAGAGTATATCAAACACAAGAACTTAATCAGGATTTAGCCATAGATAAACAATGTTAAGCTGACAATGTTGTGTTTACTTTCCTGCTTACAGCTACTTTCCTTCCCCTGTTTATACATGTCTTTGGCTCTGTACTTCCAAAAATTTGCAAAAACCACCAAACCAGTAAAGAAGTCACCAAACAAGCTCTCCAAGTAAGCTGAAGAATACATAAGCACTCTCCCTGAGATAGAGCAAATTTTGCCATTTAAAAATAATGACCATTATTTAATTTTTTGCTTCACAGAAGCAACTCAGATTAAAAATGGTGAAAATGCTTCTTCCATCAATACAAGTGTCACTTCCATTGTGGCCCTCACTGCTACATACAACAGCCTCTGCCCATATATTAAACACCATCAGGGTGGCCACAGCCAAAATGTGTGCCTCCTGGCAATCAATAGTCCTATCCTGTATTGCAAAGAGGAGATTAATTCTTTGCTCTGAGGGTGGTAAGGCACTGTTACAGGTTTCCCAGAGAGGCTGTGGATGTCCCAACCTTTGCAATGTTTATGACCAGGTCAGATAAGGCCTTAAGCAACCCAGTCTAGTGGGACTGTCCCTATGGCAAGGGGATTGGGATTAGATGGTCTTTAAGGTCCCTTCAACCCCTTATCATTCTACCATTCTATGAATCTGTGTAACAGTGCCTCTGGATGCTCCTTGCCATCACTGAATTCACCAGCAGAAATGTCACTTCCACGTCTGCCCTTGTGATTTTGTGCAGTTACCTTGAGTGCACAGTAGAAACACATCCAATGAATCCGCCTTTTGCTCCCGGGCTAACCATGCTTGCCTTGTGCTCAGGAGCAGCCCCTTCAGCCAGATCCTTTCCTTCAGCTACTGCAAAAAAAATGTTTATGCAGGCACAGCTCTTCCTTCCTTCCTTCCTTCCTTCCTTCTAGTCATGGACTGACACCAAAATCTTACTACAGTGATGAACAGTTATGAGAAAAAACCTCAGTTTCAAACCAAATATATTTCTAGTGTTCATAAGCTTCACATTTGAAGCTTCATATTCATCACTTTGGATGAATTGGATAAAGCTCATCCCTACTAGTATATACTACTAGTACTACTATTTTAGAGCAAATTTCAAAACTGATTCAAATTTTAAATTAGATTAACATGGCAGTGATTGAAAACAGCTTTAATCTTAAATACTGATGAATGGAATATCTGAAAGGATTTGTGTTAGAAATTTTTCTTTTGGAGTTTTAATTATATTTTGTATTTAATCTTTTCTTTTTAGATATTGTTGCTGGATGTTGTTGTTGTATCAAGGCATGCAGGTAGTCACAGGTATTTGCAGATCCTGAAACACTATGCAAATAATTCACTGATACAATCCACCTGCAATAATACAATAACACATTTAAGGGAAAACAGATGGTAAATTTCATCTTTATGAGTTTGTAATTTGAAAAATCAAAATCTTTATACTACATTTTCTGTACTACTCTTAACACAGCATAAGCCCATGAAAGGAGATAAGCATTTCACTATTTTACTTCTAAATATCTGGGTAACAGCTAAGAGGTACTGATTGAAGGGCTCCTTAATTTCCAGGTCAATGTGTCTCCCATTTGTGTCCCATGAAACAAGTGAAACTTGCTGATGAAATGCTGGCTGTCACTACTAACATGTCACAATGTAAGAAAACAGGAATAAAAAAGCTGAAAAAAACCAATTCAAACTAATTCTAAACTGAAGTTTTCCGGAAAAAAAAAAAACAAAAAAAACCCAAAAACAAGCTTTCCAGAAATGCCTCTAAATTTCTTCTGTTTGAAACATTATTTAGGTTCACCAATTCATAAGAAAACCACACTGTGAATTTTATTAAAATAGCATTTTATCATTGTAATAGCTGTTTTTGAGGGAAAAATGTTTGTCCACTCCAAGAGGTGAAACAAAGTGTGGAACAGTCCATCCACTCTCTCACTGAAATATTGGTAAAATTCTTATTTATTAAACAATAAACAGTGAAATGTCTTTTTTTTCACAGATCCTTATTTTACAGACCGAAAGTTATGCAAACACCACAGTGGAAGGAAGACAACATGACAAACTGAAAAGGTCAGGAAATTCTAAATTAAAAAAATATGCCATCTTTAAATTTCTTTGAAGCCTCTTCCAGCTCCCACTGCCCAGCAGCAGTACGTAAGAGAGCAAGAATTTCTCAGCCACAACAACTACAAAGGACAAGAACTTGAAACTGGAAAATCTCAGCCAGCCTGTCCTGGTTCTGCACCCGGAGCAGCAACATCCACACACCAAAAACCTGGATAGTCATTTCTCTGAATGAATCCCCTACCACTGCATCAGGTCCTGCAGCAGAGATGGCAGGTAACATGGCCCTAGAGAGGCACCATGGTTTTTTATTCAAACCACAGTGCACAAATCTGTGGAGACACTAACCTGACCTTCATTAGTTCTTTAAAAATACTGCAAAAGAAACCACAATGAAAAAATCTCTCAACATTCTAATAAGTAACAGGCTTGAACTCATGTGATGTTTTGCTGATGCTTATATAGCATCTGTTATCTGCCCCAGGGACATCTAAGGTGACAGTCACTGTGATTTTTTTAGCCCAGCAAAGGGGAATGAAGGAGACAAAGCTCAGAACTTAAGCTACAGTGCAACATCGTGAATCCCATTAAGAACGAAAAGGCACAATGTCACTGGCAACTTTGTCGTGGCTTTTCCTGCTGTGCCTTGGCCCTGCAGATCACTGAACAGAAAGGCAGCCAGGGGAAGTTCTCTCCTTAAACTCCTTCCTGGAGCAAGGCTGTGTTCCCAGGAAGGCTCCAGCTGCAGCAAAGGGAAGGAGAGAGGAGGGGAGCTCTGCACAGTGCAACAGTGACTTCCACGACTGAAAAGGAAAAGCAGTAACTACTTTTATTAAAAAAAAAAAACTTTTTGGAGAGCTATATATAAAAATTTCTAGCTATGGATGGTTATGCCGGACTCATTTATGGAGAATTCCTTGTGCTGAAGTTTATAAAAAGCAGGGGACATATCTCTGACCAAAGGTCTATTTTGTATCTGTCTTGTCCTAGTCAAAATGAGCATATCAGGCAATCTCTAGGCATTTCTTACAGACTTATGTTTTTAATAATTATTGCTCAGAGGCAAGTTTGATTCACACAAGTGCATACATGCATTCCTTGTACCTGCACCTGGATAACCTGGTGAAGTATTTCACCTAATGGAAGCACTATCCACTTCCAGAGAAAATGGAGTATGGGTGCCTGTAAAAACCCCCACCAAGACACTCCACTTGCAGTGCATTTCTGGAAGTCTGAGTGAAAATCTAATGCTCACTCCTCTAAAACCAGGTTTGTGCTTTGCCCATTGAAGCCCCAGTGCTGGGGCATGGCTGTCCTAGTTCCTGATATCTCTGCAGCACCTTGGCCTGGCAGAGGAACTTGGTAACCAGGTTCCTGTTCTTGGAGAAGGAAGGGGATGGCACTGAAGCTCACTTCTCTCTTCTCCAGCCTACAAGCTGCTTGGATGCAAAGCTCAACATTTTTCATGGCTTGGGATTTCCTGTCTGGGCTCCAACCTGCCTTGTCCCTGTGGATGCGCCCAGTGACTGCCGGCTGCCAGCACACTGCCTGCCCTGCATGGCCTGCCCTCTATCAGATGCTTCAGCAGTTTTTAAGTAACTTCGAAAAAACATGTTTAAGAGATTTAACTTAAGTGCCAAAAGGCAGCTGAAATCAAGCAACAGTACATCATCTGTCTGTGTAATAGACTTTAGTAATCAGTGGGATGGCCTGCTTAAGAACCAGCATGCCAGTAGCATATCCTGGCATCTCCTCCAACCTCTTTTGTCCCATGGGTTATGCATCTGAGGTGTTAGGAATCACAAATACTGGAGGAGCTTCACAAAGCACAGCACTCCAAAAAGTAAAAAGGCCAATGAAATTGTAAAAATGCCAAATAAATAACTTGAAAATTTCTTTTCCCATCAATTAATATCACTTATTTTTCAGGTATTTGCTATCTGAATATCATTATCTCAATGGAACACATGGCAAAACTGTTCATGATAGTTGAAAAGTGTTCTCCTTGATGTATCTTAATCAGTTCACTTTGTCTACTGTGCATTTCTTTCTTGATGAAACCCAGAACAAAACAAGAAACACCTTACTTGGTACAAGAAAATAAAAGGGGAGCTTCCTGAGAAGTGGACAGATAGAAAATCAGACAGTCACACATGGATTACATACACACATGCAGAAGGATTAAAGTGTAAAGAGGACAAAGCTGACCATGTGACAGGGAACAAATGTGCAGAGGGAGAACACGACAGGCAGCATTTGGGTTCCCACAATCCTTCCAAGTCCTGAGTGATTGTTTAGAAGCTCATGTCATTCATGGACACAAACAATCTGATCCCACTCCAGAAAGTATCACAAAAATCAGCGTGCAGGTTGGTTATTCCTGAGGTTCTGGCACAGGCCTCATAGAGCTACACAACACAAAGTGTAGCAACCTCCCACCCAACACTTTATACTGATCACAATGCCAGAAAACATTCATTTCTCTGTAGGAAGCAGAGTAGTTGGTCCAGTTGGTATTTTCAATCCATGACAGGGTAGAGGAGAGCTCTAAGCTAAACCTGAGAGCTGAAACAGACATTTTCAGGAGATCCTTGTGACACTCAGCAAAATCACAGAGAGAGTGAGGCTGGAAGGCACATTTGGAGATCATCTAATCCAAACTCCTGCTCAGAGTAGACTCAGCTGCATCAGGTTGCCCAAGACTTTGCTTAAAGAGGTTTGAATATCTCTAAGGATAGATAAATTCTCAGGATAAATTCTCAGTCATCCTTGCAGCAAAAAAGTCTTTGCTCATGTGTCTTGGTTTGAAAGACAGGTATTTGCTAAGGAGAGGCAAAAACCCCCTCCCTTTCAATTATTATAGTTTGAAATCAGGGCCTTTCAGGCAGAAGAATGGGGATAGGAATAACAGTTCCCCCTCTCCCCAACCCCTGCGAGAGAAACTGTTACTAGCTAGGGTGTAGCCACAAATACTTAGCATAACAATGGGAAAAATTCCACAGAAAGAAAAGGGAACAATTCAACCCACAACATCATGTTAAAGGGAGTTTCCTGCTTTCTCTTTGTGTCCATTGCCTCCAGTCCTGTCACAGGGCACCACTGAGAAAAGCCTAGCTCCATCTTCGTTACTCCCCCATATTTATAAATATTTGTATGATTCCCATAAGTATTTTACTTCCAAAGAAAATCTGGCATCTTGACAAGAAGAGGGAAATTCTTCCCCAACTCAGCTTCTCTATAAGAAATAGGATCATTTCAATACCTTCTGCAGTCAGCAAGTCTCTGCACTCACACCTACTGTCAGTAAATTCAGAGGAAATTCTTTGTCTCTACTAAGTGACTGAAATAACTGGTTTTTAAAACTGAATCCCTGCACTGATTTAGTGTGGGACATGGCCTGTGCAAAGAAACAGTAACAAGCAGCAGGATGTGAGAGCTAAGAGACCAACAGGGAAGGACAAAACCCTCTTGGTGCAAGAGACAATGAGACATGGAAATATAACATAGCATAAAGAACAAATACATAGGGGAAAAAATAGCACATGACCCAGGCACAGCTATGATGTCCACACAGCTAGTATCTAATGCTCCCTAATCCTCTCAAAGCATTCCCTGCTCCACTGGCACACTGTCTCCTGCAGCTGTAGAGTCCAACCCTTTGTCCCAAACCTCTACCAGGGCTACCTCATGCTAACCATGCCCTTTACTTGGCATCAGCTGGTCCAAACTGCTCACTTCTTTTCCCTTTTAAATCAATTTTCGGTGCTGTCTTGTTCTTTGTCCAGAAGTCCCTGAAAGAATTGCTTATATTCTACAGGTTTCTTCTTCCATCCTGTGACCCTATGGCTCTGCAGGGGTAAATGGCTGGAAGGCCTTAATCTCACTCTACTGAGTGAGTCCTTTGGCACACACATGGACAGAGAAACAGCTCTTGGCTGCAAAGTTCAAGTCTGCCGTTGTGACTGATCAAATAAGATGGGAACATTGGCAACCTGCACACCACAGGTTCACATGGGAACGAGAACGTCCTGAAATGGGAGCAGGAACTAAAAATGCCAGCAGGACACCAATCTCCATGCATGGCTGGAGTATCAGCTGCAATGCCAACATCTCTGTAAACAGTCATCTTCATAAAATGCCTGCTTATTTTTGGAAACATGTCACCTTCTCCTGTAATTGTCTAGAAAGCAGAATATGAAAGAGACTTCACATTTCAGTTCCAATGAACAGATTCTGGCTTCTGCAATCTCTAATTAAACCACAAAAATTTTGGTCCTAGACATGTACTTTCAATCATCTACAGTTTGACAGGTTTTGTTCATAGTTTGGCTTCTTTTTCCCCTAAAATGATATTCTAGTTGAAATTTTTCATGCTTAAAAGTAATTAAATTTGAGTGAAATACTGTATAATTTTTGCCCTTAGGATTTTTTATCAGACGATTTTTGAGCCCAGCAACACAAAGCCAGTCTTGACTTTAAACTTTGTATGTGCAACAATACCTCTGGCACAGCAGAAAGATCAGAATGATGTCTGCATTTGAAAGAAGTAGATCAACATTCACAGGATGTTCATTTCCCATCATTTTAGAAAGACAATTTTGCAAGTTCCAAATGTACATAGGTATTGATATATACCATCATTTTCATAGATGCCAGCAATTTTAAACTACTTTTAAAATTGAGAGAGATGTGAAGAATAATCTGTCTTACGATTCTTCGAGCTTCAGAGATCTTTCTGTGCAAATAACTCTGGACTGACTATCCTCTGAGGACGTGGGGAAACTCAGAACCACTCTGTCTGCTTCTCTGAAGAGCTGTTCTTGACATGACTGCTATATGCACTGTTATATAAAGTTTATTAGCTGTAAGGTTAACATACATAAGGGGAAAGACACCTTATCACTGCTTGGGGATACACACAGAAAGCCATCTTCAGATGTTAGCATATGGTTTATATTTCCTACCTCTTAAAAATTATCCAGGATAACTTTGGCGATGCTTGAGTGAGACATCTTTCTAAGAAAAGAAAGCCAATGCATTTTGGCTATCCACCTTCAGGGATCCAGCCCAAAAGAGGAAGGATTTCTACCATGACCACATAGCTGTCCTCCCCCTTTTGAACAAATGGCTCCCTTTATCAATATTGTATGGATTCCTTTTTCAGTAGAGGCCAATATCCTGAGGGACTTTTCTCAACAGTAGGCTTTACTCCTGGGTGTAGCTACCCGATGTTCAATGGAAGAACTGGCATGAACCTGGTGTATTTCATACTACACCTCTCACCTGCAGAGTTTTATGGATCATCACACAGCATATCCTTATCTAGGTTTGAGTTAGGTATCTGGCTGTGCTGAAGCTTTCCCTCTAAGCCTTCAATTTTCAATGGCTTATGCCCTCCTGAAGCACTTACTTTCAAAGATGAGTTCTGGCGTGCCTGTTCTCAGTTCAGTGGCTTTGAAAAGTCTGAAAAAGTAATGTTGAACTTTTGCTATGGTTTGGATGGTCATGTTATATGAAATAACTAATCTAGTTGTCATGTGTAAGCATCTTTACTAAAAGTAAAAAATAAAAGGAAACCAAATCTTGCCTAGCCTTACTCAAAAGTATTTCCTTTCAGTTGGAATTAGTAATGAAGAACAGGTTTGGGGATTTGTTTGGTTTGTGGATTTTTTTTCTTTAGGTAGATCATTTGTTTGCATAGAAAACAATTAAGGAATTTTTTTCAAGATCACACATCTAACGTAATCTCCTGTGTCCCTGTGATTTAGGAAGTCTTTTGTTATGTGATCAGACCACCATCACACATTCACTGATAAATACGGCACCCAACTGTACACTCAATAATGAAATAATACACTCTGCAAAGACCCATTCATGCTGTTTGGTTAGATTACAGGTATCTTTAATATCCTTTAATGACTTTTTAATATGAAAAACTTTCTATAAGCATTTTAGAGTTTCATTTCCTTGTGATGGAAAAGTTGTGAAAAGGTCCTATCAGTCCTGTTTTGAGGACATGAAGTGATATCATGAATGATAGTCACCTTTTTTTAATTAATTTTATTTTCAATTTTAAAAAAGCATAAAAAGAGCATAAATACACATTAAAAGAACATAAATAGAAGCATGCAAAATTTTGAGTCCAAATGTAAGCTTGATCTGAAGACTTACAACCTTTCAAGTATACTCTCAGCTAATCAATGAGTTTTAAGGGGCACTGAAGAGAACTCATGCACTGAAATTTTCTGGTTTAAGAAAACAAGGTACTGTTCTGTTCCTCAGGATGTTTTTTGGGTGACACTCAATCACTGCCATAAAGTTTAAGATGAGTTATGATTGTTTGAGTTGGATGTATTCACTTCTAATGAGCTGCAAACAATACACAGTCCTGTCTAGTCCAGTGTCACAGAGAGGAAAAGAGGGCTTTTTCCTGCAAGGCACACCAGAAGACACCATGAAAATCATCTACACATTATCACTCAGTCAAAGCCTGAAAGCATTGACTAAAATTGGGGTATAGCTATGATGAGCACCCTACAGGAGTCTTATCACTGTCTAAAGTGGCATGGCTGGAAAAGGCTGAAAGCATAAACCCACTCTTATCTCATTTTTAAAAATGAAAATCTGGCCTGTGAAGGACTGGCAAGCCATCAAAGGCAGTCTGTGACAGCCTCAAGGCAGAAAGATCTCCCAAGGATCACTCTAGTGCCCTAACTCCAAAACAACCCCTCGTCTCTGAAGCATCCCTGTGAACCCCAATTATCTGGAATAGAATGTCTCAGCTAATTTACCTTTCTGAACACTGGTGGAAGTCTGAATAGTCATTTCAGACACTGACATTGGCAAAATGGTGCCAATGAAAAGCATTTACTGAAAGTTTCCTTGTTCAGAGGAAGATAGCAATTTCATGGTGGAAAGGGCACAAGGCATTTTGCTGCAAGTGAGACTAACTAAAGAAAACATACTTCAAAATGAGTAAAAGTGACATACAAAGTAACATGCTCAAGTGGAGTAATTCACTGCATTTCTATTGCTGCTCTGGAAAGTATTATCAGAACACTCATATTTGCATGAGGTGGTGATGTGATTGATCAGTTTTCAGAATTCACCAGACCATGGACCCCAGAGGTGCAAGGTCAAGTCCAATCAAGTGAGAATGTCACACAATGTTGCAATGCAACTTACACCTGAAGGTGACAAACAATAAATACATATATAATTAGTGCTTGATTTTATTGGTGTTGAAGACATCAGACATTTCTGAAACTGTAAGAGGATGATACTAATCTTCCCTTAAATAAATTATTCACATCTTCTTTATTAGTTCTAGCTCACAGATATGCACTGTCTCTGACAGCTCTACATCCCTCACATTAGGAATCATCCAGCTTCAGAGTCATTCCTCTTCTCAAACACTTCACATCCAGCAGCAAATAAACCTTACCCTTGCACGCTTTATGTGTGGGATTTATTATGACAGTGAATAAGAATTCATCCTATTGTTCCAAAAAACTGTAATATTTAAAAACTCAAATAAGCACCTTCCTTCCCAAAGACTGTTGGATTTTTTGTATCTGTAGACCTGATTTCAAGGTAGTTTGACCTGTTTTGATACATAAATATGGCTAGACTTTCAAAAGTGTTCCTTATGCAGCAGATCTAATTATAGCCAGATTTTCTAAAGAATTCAAGTATTCCAGTGCCAAATCCTTTGGGGAAAAAAAGTCATTTACTGTAGCACTGACCAAGGATCTGTAGTCTTTTGAAACTCTGGCCCTGATATTGAATGCTACTCTCTTGTAAAGTCTTCAGGCTGTAACTGGTCTGATTCCTCCAGCATTTACACAGAAAGCCGGTGATGTCTACTGCTATGGACATCTGGGAAAGAGATACAAGCTGAATTCTTTATTTATATTAGCTGGCAAGCATAATATATTTATAAAAGGAGAAGCATTCCTAAGCATCAGATATGATTATTTTTATTCTCCATGCAGACCAACTTACCCGTTTTATTATTCTACAGGGCGTTGGAATTTTACACTCTGTTACTAAAGAAGCACCAGTGCAATACAGTGCAACAACTTTATGCCATGAACATCTACAGGACTGGTCAGCTTTCCCCTAAAATTCTCTAAAATCAGACAACCATTAAAATTAAGTACTGTGTTTATATTAGTAGCAGAGTAACTCATTGGGAGCTAGTATGAGACCCTCTATTCTTCAACCAGTTGAAACTTGAAACAGAGATGGCAAAAACCTGTGTCTTTGCAGAAGGTATAAGCAAGAAAAAAATGTGAAAGCAGCAGTATGAGTGCCAGCTTCTGTGAATACAAGATATAGAGAATCCCAGGCTAATCTGTTCCCAGCTATACTATTCACCACACAGTGTCTAAGGATTTGTTTTAAGCCCTTCCCAAAGAGTCTGTCATCCTGTTGCCTTTTCTCCAGAAAATGTATTATGTAACTGTAAATAAATGTTCAAATTATTTTAGCAGTCATCAGAATGTCTTGTATTTGAGTTCGACAGCCTTTTCCCCTGAAGATTAATTTAAGAACTTGCATGTGTGGCCATTTTACTGTATATTTTTAACTTTACAAACAGATTTCTTACTTTGCTGCTTTCTTGGGATTACAAAAGTGATCTTTGTAAGCTAAGCCCTGAAATGAAACTTGGGAAAAACTGAGATCAATTTTACTGTCTTTTTTCTTTTGAGCCACAGGACCTCCAAGTCAGCTTCTGTTCTTGAAGATCAACTGTTTTTTTTATTTCTCTCTTAATATAACCTCTTGCTTTCACGTCAGTAAAAATTCCTGTACAAGTCTCACTTCTATCACTATTGAAAAGGCCAAATGAAAGAAAAAAAATCCTGAAGAACTTTTTACTATCTTATCTCTTCTGTACTCACCAAATGTGTAATTTTGGATGTGTGAGTAAATTATAGTTATTTTCCACTCTTAACAACCCAGCATATGATGTGCTGCAGAACAAGGCAGAGATGTTCCAGCTACCTGAAACAACACCTGTTCTGAGTGTTTTGAGAGGAACATTTCATTTCACAGTCATGGAATTCTTGGGAGCCCTCAATTCCAACAGTCCCTGCAAAAGGAAGATGGGATTTAAACCATATATATATATATACTGCGGCACACAAACTATGTAGGGGATTTCCCTCTTCAAATCTTGCTGCAAGTGGATTTTCAAATGTTTACACAGATTTTGAAAAAATGTTGCTCAATAAAACTGATTACTTACTTCTTATACAGCAAAAGAAGCAAGAAAGGAATGATTGAATCAGTCAGTGAATCTGAAGCATATTACAAAAAATTAACAAAAAATGTGTCTTAATAAAGTAAGGTAAACACAATACTATCATATTAATTAATTTCCTTCACAATGCTAGCTAGAATTAGTTTCCAAGCTTTAAACTCTTTTAATATAATGCACAGAAATGCATTTTTTCCAGGTCTGCCATTCTGTTGTGACTGGGGGAAACAAGTACAACAGTACATTACAATCAAAGAATATTTTAAAATATTTACATATTTGCCTCCCCAAGTTCACATATCCAGTATTTTTAACGCAGCTATTAATCATCTCATTCACGACGACTGTCTGCCTAATTTCCTCAAGTACTTAATGGTGGCTATTATGACAACCAAGCATCATGGGACTAGATCCCTAAGAGACAAGGTCAGACCAGTAAAATTAGCCATCTGTCCAGTAAGGATTTTAAGCTCAGGCTGCATTTAAGTATTAAGTTTCCAAGGCATGTGTTTTCTTCTCATATGAGCAAGAAAAGGCACAATAGTGATTGTAAAAACCAGCAATAAAAATCTTTCAGTACTCCGGGATAGATACAAAAAGGATCTGAAGTGACAAATACTTCGTGAAATGAGGCAGAACTTACTAAACTTTTTGTCTTTTCAGCTGAGCTGATCTCAGTGAACTCAGTGATAAAAGTCGGTGTTGGTCACAAAGACTCCAGGATAGTCCCAGTGTTTGAGACAGTCCCGGACATAGTTATCTTCTCTTAGAACCGCAATTTGTAAAGTACACAGAATGTCAAACTTCATTCATTGTTTACATTTTACCTTACTGTTTCATATGCTGTAGACTGTAAAAGGGTTTTAAGAGAGTCAGGGTTTTAACTTTCAGCTTCTAAGGACTGTGCAGGACCTCCTTGATCAGCGCGCAAACCTCCCGGCGACAGCCGTGGGAACCCTCCCGCAGGACCCGGGCAGCGCTCAGCCAGGAGCAGGACCAGGAGGCATGCCACATCATGTTTGGTACACGATAGCTACCTTTTTGGGACAAAACCATTGCTTCTCTAGTAATTTGCCTTTCACATTTACTACTCCATGGGTTATTCCCTGTCAGACATACAAATGCCACGGAACAGCCTTCCCAACAGGTCACCTCTGACTGGCTTAGAGGTTCACCTGGCTTTTAACTCTGCTCACGCCTCACCGCAGGTAATAGGATCCAGGGGAAACCAGATAAAATGTTTGCCGATTTCTTCCGCAGTAGCTGCAGCCTGGTCCTGGTCTGTCAATCCAGTGCGCCCACCGGCACCCCGTGTGTCAGAGAAAATGGGTCATACACCGACCCCGCAACTTCACGGGTCCCTGCCATTGCCTGGGCATCCTCTCTTCCCCGTGAGAGGGCGGCAGGGCTCGCAGGGATGGGCGAGGAGCGGCGGACACCCCGCCGAGCACCCGGAGCTCCCGGACGAGCTCACTGAGCGGGCGGCCCGACCTCAGCCCCCGCTGCCCACCCGGGGGCTGCCGCCCGGCCCCGCTGCCGCCTGTGCCCGGTCCGGGGCAGCCCCAGCGCTAAAGGGACGAGGAACTTCGCCGGTGCAATCGTGTCCGGCGCTGCCGCCCGTCCTACCTTGCCGGCGGGGGATGTTCCTGCGCGGCGTGGCCGCACACCCGATGCACGAAGCCAGGAGCAGCACCAAAGCGAGGCCGCGGCGGTGACAGCCGCCCGGCACCTCCATGTGCGCCNCTCAGCGGGGACCCCTGCCCGGCCCCGGCCCCGTACCGCCCTGCGGGACCCCAAATACAGTGCTGCCCTCCCCAGAGAGCACGGCATTTGTCGCGGGTTTCTCCTTTTTTTTTTCCCCCCAAAGGTACAGGGCTGAAATACTAGTCAAGCGCTGGCGCGAAGGCGAAGCTAGGAAGGGGATTTGGTGAGGAAATTGTTGCCGAATTAAGAGGATAAATTAAGTTTAATCCCCCCCTCCCCAGATGGAGGCTGAGACCTATCCAGCCACTCAGACTAATATAGAAACCCCTGTGGAGATTAGAGGGGATGGGGAGGGCTGGGGGAGGAAAGCAAAGGGAAGCGCTGAGCTTTGACGATCCCAGAAAAAAACCGAGATAGACAAGAAATCCAAAGCATCTCTTCAGAGCAATGAAATATTGGTGAGATGAAAGACCAAACTGGTTCGGTATTCCATCTAAAAGACAGAAAGAAGTGAAGAAACTTTCTATTAGCAGACATGAGATTATCTGCCCTCAGCTCCAGGTCTCATCCTAAATTTGGTTAGTTAGAGATCAACTATAAACCCTGAAACACCAGAGTTGTTATGTCTTGAGGGTTTGTGTGGACTTTGGTTTGGAAATTAACTTCATTTGTTTATTTTGCTGTCTACTTTGATAACTTTCAGTGGGTTTGATGTCCATATAAATTATGTATGTTTATACAGCCTCTTTGTGAATCTGTAAAACTGATACTCTCTTCAATGAGTTCCATGCTGTAATTTTATGACGTGGAGAAAAACCAGGAAGAGATCAGAAGAAAAACTGTCTCTCTATGGGAACAATGCTGATATAGGAAAATAAGGAAATCTGTACCTCTTTAGGGTTTGAGAGGAGATAATGAAATGGTGATGAAGTCCTTTGGAAAGAAGATCAGAGGAAGGGAGTTTGAACCCCTATCCTGTAAAAGCACTGCAAGTACCTCATGAAGAAGTTGGAGGCAGTAATCAAAACCTTCACAGGAGACAGTAGAGAGGACAGCCCTTGACTACCTCAGGGACAAGGAGACAGAAACCCGGTCCCCTTAGAAAGGGCAGCATCCAAGTTTCAGGGTGATCACTGCCAGGAGAGTATGCTTGAGGCCACAGGAATTAAAGATGAGGAGAGTTTTGTTAGCGTGATTGGGATGCCAGTGGTATGTCTGTCTCACACTTATCAGCCTGCCTTTGCAGAGACAGAGGAATTGTAGTACATGTGGGAGAAGTGCAGGACTCATGGCAGGAATTCCTGTCAGGGTCACTAACTGTGCTGTGCTGTGAAACTGCAGTTTACAAGGCAGACAATGGACTCCATATTTGACCAAAAGGCACATAGACTGCTCACTTGTTGGCAAAAATGGCAAGGAGATCACAGCCAAGGGTGGAGAAAAGCAAAGCCTGTCCTTTATATGCACTCCAAGTAATTGTGGTTTGTACAGTGTGCTGTCATCAAATTCATTACAATTTCTGCTTTTCTTCTTACTTGATCTTCTTCCTCCCTTCTTTCACTCCCCCATTTCTTTTCTCAGACTTTCTTTTCTGGCAGTGCTCATAATAACCACTGTAGTTTGTCTTCTACCTATCTACCCAAAGTATTCTGTGATTAAGTTGTAGTTGGACATATTGAGGCCAAAATGATTGGAACACCAAAGTTGATGCTGCTGAGTTTCAGGGAGTTATAAGATTCAGACAAATTTTGTAATTTTAATTACAGTTTTGGGAGATTATCTCTGCAGCCATGCAAACTGGCAACTTGCCGTCTGCTGCGATGGAGCAGGATATTCAGTTCTGGATGTATGGAGAGCTGCTCTTCCTGAAAATCCTACCAACAAAGCTAATCCACCACAAGTCTGGTGAATTCCCTCTAAATAACTACATGACTCCAGTGGCTTTCTCACTGCTAAGATTTTTACACTCTCCTCATTGGCACAGTCCCTGTTGTCTTCTGGTAGCATACTGATTAGAATTAATAAAACTTGGCACACATTTGTTAATGCAACCTCTGTCCAGAGGGAGAAGCATTTTTGTGGAGTATATAGAATTATAACTTATAATTTTGTTTAAAAGATAAATGTATGCCTTGCTGTTCATTGATCTGGGAGATGGCAAGATGAGTGAAGAGTTACATGAACTTTTTGACAAACTTTTTGACAGTGCTGGGTTTTGGGAGGTTGCTGAGTTTTGTGTTTGTCTCAGACCAGCTTGTGAGATACATCTTCATCTTACAGACAAAAAATTACCTGTATCATAGAGGACACTGTTGAACCAGAAAAGCACAGTTATGACACATCTTGTGATACTCTAATGATACCTCTTGTCTGCATATTCATCCAGCTGCTCCTCCTCGTCCTCACCTGAAACTTGTTCTTTCTGGATTTGGCTTTAATCAGTGGTCTGGAATTGGATTCAGCCTCAGATCCATCTCTATACCAGAGATTTTTGTTTTGTTCCTGAGACTATGTAGACGTGTAAAATATCCATCATGTGCCCAGTTCTCCAGTGGTTGTAAATACCTGTTGATAAGGACTGAGACACAGTCTTTCAAAAGTCCATAAACCCAGAAGTCAAGTGGTGGTGGAGGCAGGCTTCCATCATTATCTCCTCCACCAGGAAAAATGCTAAGCCAGCATATGAATTTGGATATACTAGCCTCTGTTCAGGCTGAATAGTCCATTCTTTTGCTCTGTAGCTCTAGGACGGAATCAGACTCCTGTCCCCATAGTTTCTGAGTGAAGCAAAGGGATACAACATGGAGAATTTTCCCCTCACCTGTCTTCCTTAAGAGGCAATGCACGTGCGTACAGCAGTAGGGATGCAAGGAATGATGTCCTTGGAAGGCAGAAGAGTGTGTCCTGTACTTCTGTGTACTCAGACCCCTCTAAAAGCTCTACGTCTGAAAGGATCAACTTGATTCAGCTTGCAGCTACATTAGCCTGTTACATCGATATGTGATTTGCAAGTGTCAGAATCAAGAGCCACCCCTTTTCCTTGAATAGGTAAAAATAGATATAAATGCAAAGCACCAAATTTGCAAGCATGTCCATATCCTCCCCTTCAGGTTTTGGAGGTCCAGTGTAACAGGACTTCATTTTTCTGGTAAATTTCAAAATTGGCATGTCAGGACTCTCTAAGAAACAAAGTGTGTTTAGCATGCATCTAGACCATTACTCATTCACAGTTAAAAATAGATCCCTACACTTATTTTTCAACACCTGATATTACAATTCATCACTGTGGAACGACCTAAAACAGGATGTTTATCCCAAAACTATTTAGTAGAAGCAAGGAAAACTTTGTTTGTGGGCAGTTAAGTGAGCAGATGGAGAGACTGGGTAGCAGAAGAATCTGGCCAGTGAAGTTAACAGGCTTTTCCACTGTGATTCATGGGGCTAAAAGAGCCTCGTCTTTGCTTTGGAGCTTGTCTTGACTTGAAAGTGGTGTCTAAATTTATAACATTTTCCAGGGTTTCTCAACATGTGGATACATTTAATCCAGAATAGGATTAAAAGAAAAGCTTTGAAAAAGTCTTTTGAGATAGAAGTGTACAAATGGAGGCATCTCATGTTGAAATGGGATATTTTATACCTTTATAGTTCTTTTAACTATGAAAGTATAGGGGGCAGGTTAGACATTTGGAATCTGGACATTTTTATAATTATGAAAAATGGATAATTTTCTCATTAATTAAAGATTTTAAAATGTTTTTGTTCTCCATCTTTTTTTTTTTTTAATGATCAGCATTTTTTAAAAAATAAATTCCAAATAAGTAGCATTGAATCAATTTGTTCATGATCCACTATAGATTTTTGTCAGGAGTTTTTCACAGGTTCCTCTCAAGGGAAGAGCATAAACATTTTGACTTATTAAGGTCCTTCTTGTGTGCCAAGGTCACTCTATCTGTTTTACCATGCTGGTATTAATTTCGATGAGATACTGACTAAGAGTTATACCAACTGGTAGATGTGTTAAATAGAATTATATAGAAGAAAATATATTTTTAATTGACTTTTGTAACTTCATAAATTTATGGAAAATGGAAGGACTATTACTTACTAGCTTTCAAAATAAACCCTCGCAAATGTAATACCTCTTAAAACCAGCAAACATTAATTTAGCTAGTGACATTTAGTTTCATAGCAATTATTAAATTAGAAACCAGTGATGTTTCATAAATGAATTTATTTATTGCTTCTACTAATCTTTATAATAAATAATTGCCTAACTTACAAAATGCCATAGATGTGCATAGAGTGCATATGACAATATCTCCCTTAAGCCATAACTCTTCTGCATAAACTGTTTTTTTGTGCTTAACTAAGTAGAGCATCTTGGGTAGACCTGTTTCTGATACTCTACAGAGAATGTACATTTGAACAGGTTAGGAAGTTCAAGCTGCCCAACAAACTCAAGGGGCAAGGGTTGATGAAACTCTAGTTTTCCTACAGAGTTCATAGGGCTTCTTCCTTAGGATATCATTAGGAAACACATAAAGGTTTATGTAAGTTTAAACTGCCTTGAAACAGTGAAGGGATGAGTTTATCCTATTAGGTTCTTAGCTTCTGACACCATCTACTTATTTTAGATCTGGACCTGAACTGAGCCTTCAAGGCTCTTTCTATCTCTGTGTTTCCCGTAAGACAGTCTATGAAGACCTGATTTAATTCATATAAGGGAAGGAACCCAAAACAATCCCTGCCTGCCATTTACTCATATATTAATATAGAAACAACTGTATATCAGAGACATACTACACATGGACTTGTATTAGATGCTGAAAAGACAAGACCAAACAAACAGCATCGAACTTCTCTTGTCACATCAATAATTTATTTATTTATTTATTACCCAAACTGATGGTTTTAAATCCATCAACCTCTCCAAGGGTTCAGATTCTTTCTGTCCTCCATTGTCTCTCATATGGACTGGCTGTAACATTACCAGAAAGCACACATGAGCATCTGTAAGCAATGGCTATGCTACAGAGAAGAGAGTCTTTACAACCCTCATTCATGTGCTGTCAGCTCTTCCTCATAACCTCCCCGCCTCCTGCTCTATTCTGGGCTATTTTTTGGTGCCTCCATCTCTTTGCTTCTTATGACATTCATTTCAGGATGGTTTTATTAAATACATCTCATGGGTTATTTGTACTCCATCAGGACTTAAAACTGCAGTCAGGACCTGTAGTTCTACACACAGAGACCAAGAGATAACATAGAAAGGCCTCGTTGTAGCCCAGACTTCCAAGCATGCCAGAAGTAAGTGCTGAGAACAAACGTGGGGAATGGGAGGATGATAAGCAACAAGAAAAATAGTGGTCTTAGCCCTGCAGTCTTCTGGCCAGTATAAACCATTGCATTCCTTGTTGTTGTCTCACTCTTTGCCCTCCCTAATTTTTGCTTTGTTTAAATGCCACATTAGTACTTACCATGTTATCAAGTGTTCTTCCATAACACAGTACACATTTTTTATTAGTCACACTTTGCAGCATATTTATAATTAAGATAATCTGTATTTATAATTTATAATAATTTATAATTAAGAGCTAATATGCATTAACAGGATTACAGGGAATAAACAAATAGGTTTTCCATTTGAGGGCCAACTTTGTTGCTTTGTTTAAAATTTAAAATAAATGTGATTAGGAGTGAGCACAATCATTCATTTATGCCAGCACTCCAAAACAGATGTTGTAGTCCATGTGTTCAAATCCTAAAATGTAGGACCTTGTAGTTTCTTTGGTAAATATTACTTTTTCTGACTCCTGTAGCAAAGAATTTGACAGCTCTTTGGTTCTAGATTAGGGGGTCAGTGTGCTACAGATGTCCAAAGTAAGGTCCAAAGACCATCCAATCAGAGTAAATTTAACTACAAGACTGGAAGATTCTTAAGCAAAGGAGCCCCTTGGAAATGGGGCCCAGCAACATGCGTGGTAGCTTATAAGAGTCAAATCTGACACTTGTTATTTGTGAGAAAGCTATGTAGTTATTCTTTCTGTCAGACTTGTTTGTGGATTTGTAGGTTCCTGTTTTAATAACCTTGTTTTCCTTCTTCTTTTGTCTTCCTTGGCTGTGTTTTGGTAAGGTGGGGAAAGCACTGTTTTGAACTCAGGCACTCTTTATAGTGTCCTTTATTCAACTCGTAAAGAAACAGCAGAAGCACAAAGACCAAAATTCAAAAAATTCTCACCTGATATAAACATATTTCTATACATCTCTCTCATCGTCTCATCTCAGATAAGTCAGTAATTCCCAATTCCCATGTTTCTTCCTGGTGATTTAGCAGAGCAAGTTCTCTTGCCAAGTCAAGAGAACCATAGTTCTTTGGACCTATGGTAAACGCAAAGAAAAGCAGCAGAAGGAAGAAATGTGCTCTTTTACAGATTTGATATCGCTTTAGGCACTCATAAAGTTTACATGCAGCAAATATTAAATATTTATTATTTATAAGTATGGGAGGTGTTGGAAAAAAAGATGTTTTTTCTGTCTTTATGATGGTGATATAAAGAAAAATGAATGGTCCACAATTCTTTGAGGAGCTCAGGGCACTATCTTCATATTTGTTTTCCCATTTCAGTCCTTCTGCTTCTCTCAAAACAAAAAAAGGGACCTCAAAGATTTTCTTTCATTGTTTTTCTATTTAATATAATATGTATCATCTCCCCACACTCTCATCTGTTAACTTCACAGACTGGTGAAGTTAACTCCTGCTCAGGATATAATTTCCCAGGGTATTTTTCCCACATTTGTGATCAGGATTTCAGAATCACAGTATGGATCAGGTTGGATCACTGTGGGTGGGTCATCTGGTCCAACCACCCTGCCCAAGCAGGGCCATCCCAGAGCACACTGCACAGGATTGCATCCAAACAAATGGGATATCTCCACTGAGGCAAACTCCACAGCCTCTGGGCTACCTCTTCCAGTGCTCGGTCATTTTTCTTCCTCATGTCTGGGTGGAATTTCCTGTGCATCAGTTTCTGCCTGTTGTCTCATGTCCTGCTGCCCAGCACCACCAAGCAGAGCCTGGTCCATGCTCTGACCCCTCCCTGCAGACACTGACAGACACTGATGGGGTCCCCTTCTCTGTTATCCCTTCTCGAGGCTGAACAGGATCGATTCTCTCAGCGCTTCCTCATAATAGAGATGCTCCAGTCCCTTCATCACCTTTGTAGCTCTCTGCTGGACCCACTCCAGGAGCTCCACATCTCTGCTGTGCTACAGAGACCAGAACTGAGCACAGACTCCAGGTGAGACCTCACTAGAGCAGAGCAGCAGGTCAGGATCATCTCCCTGGACCTTCTGGCAGTGCTCTTCCTAAGTCATCCCAAGTTTCTGTTGGCCCTCTGGCCACAGGGGCACTGCTGGCTCATGGACAGCTTGTTGTCCACCAGGACCCCCAGCTCCTCCTCCACAGGGCTGCTTTCCAGGAGGTTGGGCCCCAGCCTGTGCTGGTACCAGGGTTTCTTCTTCCCCAGGTGCAGGACCCTGCATTTGTCCTTTTAGAATTTCAAACTGTTCTTTCCTTTCTGTCTTTCAGCCTGTCAAGGCCCATCTGAAGGGCTGTACAACACCCTGGGGTATCATCCACTTCTCCCTTCTTAATTGCCAGAAAGAGCACTAAAAGATGCATTTGCAGAAGGAATGATATTTCTGGGAAGGGCATTGAAGAAGTGGAAGACCACAAGATCTGCTAGTTCACTTTCACTCAGTCTCTTCTCCTCCCATAGGGAAATATAAGCACTGGAGGAAAAAGCAAAAGTTTTAAGAAGTTGAATTTTTCTTTCCAAGTCAAGGAGAAAACTGCTGAATGAGTGCAATGTACCTTGTGGGAGCCCAGTCATGGTCTTGAGTGTTCTAAGACATTGCTATGGGTATAACATCATATACAAGTTTACCTCTCAAACCTGACATTAAAAAACCCTCTTGTAGTATCCCAGTTTACATGAATATAAAAGATAAGAGGTCTCCAACTAATTCTGATCAATGATTCATCCAAGATGTTCCTCCTCTGTCTCTTTCCAAAGATCATTGAAAACTTCACTTGCCACACATTAATTCACTGTCCTGAAACACAGAGAAAACACCACAGAGCTAACTCCAGCTGTCTTGCAGCTTGACAAGCCTCTAAGGAGCTTTTGAAAATCATAATTTTCTGAAGATATCTTTAAAAGCAGTTTTAAGTGTTTGCCCTAGTAATGTTTATATAAAAATAGCTGGTAGAAGGTCCAGCCAATAAATCATTAAGGCACTGACAGCACCAGGATAGGATTGCAAGGTGAATAAGTTGTGAAACCTTTTAAATTTTTCAATTTTTGACTAAGAAAATAAAAATTTAAAATAAATCAATAAATCAATAAATAAAAGTGTTCTCTATTTCACAAGATGAGTTATTTATTTTACAAGCTTAACTTGACATGATCTTACATCTTTCCTGTCATTATAATAAGCCCCATGCTTGTGCAAATATGAAAAGAGTGGGCTACTGAGGTACTCATTTGAACCTAAAATCATGATTCTTATTTTTAGGCTGAAGGATGTTTTAAAGAAGATATGTCCTTTGCTTTACCTGCATAGGCTAATATCTAGGTTCCACAAAATTCTAGAGGGACAAGTTCAGCTGTGGCTGCTAAGGGTGACTGCTTGGTGGCAGTCACTGGCACAAGAGCTGCCCAGACTGTTAACATAAGGGATCTGGGAGTTCCTTTGTTTCCTCAAGAGCACATGAACAAATGAACTTTTGAGTAGTCGTAGAGCAGCAGATTTTATGGAGTAGGAAAAGTCATCATCCTTCTTATTTATGTTTATAATGACTATGTTGTGGATCTGTATTTCAGGTTCAAGTGGTGGGCTGCAAAGCAGAACAAGGAAAATGCTGGTGATCTGTAATGTGGTTTTAGGAGATGAGGGTACTATTCCATTGATATAACCATAACTCTGAAGGCGTCTGATAGCTTCTGTGCAGGGCAGCTGTGCACTCACATCACGTGTGATATCCATGCTAGTGCATGTAAAACTGTCTCAAGTCTTGGCCAGTTTGTGCTGCCCTCTGGCCTGTTCATGCATCTCCATTTCCACTGACTTTGAAATTCAATGCCAGATTTTTCCAGCAAAGCTTTCTAATGCCAAGGCAATTTTGACATATATTTCCACTCAACAGTCCTGTTATATTGCAGAGTGGGTGAGGTGTAGGATACTGTGTTCCTGCCTCAATGTCCATTTTGAGCTAGTTTTCCTAAAATTACAACCCCAGTTTCAACGCTGACCACCTTGCCGTTTGCTTCTCTGTTACCCACTGCTGAGATGTATGGCATCCCAGTACAGAGGCAAAGTCACTGTGAGGCAGTGGTTTTGGACTTGAAGTTATGCATTAATTTGGCCAGCTGTCCCCTTGCCAGTGAACATACCAATTTCTTTTCTCTCAGATACAGGGAACAGAACAGTATATTCAGCTTGTAATTCGGATATGAGTTCTCCATCTGATTTAGCATTTTTTACTATGGATCTAATACAAATAAGACACTTTGTTTGTAACTTAGACCACATGGTTATGCAAAATTTATTAATGCAATTGCCTTTCTGGACTGGAACCAAAGCAGGTAAATTCAACTGAAAACCTTTTAGTGACTTTAGTGGAATTTTGCATTTGTCAGATGAATGTTGACGTGTTTGGGCATGATTTTTAATACCTCTGTGCATGGGGATACAGAAAACTGCAACCACTCTGATCCTACTCAAGGCAAAAAAGGGCAGTAGTTGGGAAACACCACTTTGTATTCTGATCCGTGCACATATGTAGGACTTTGTATCCAGCTTCCAAACAGTATGAAGTTCTCTGAGCTACACTGCTCTTATGTAAGAGCAAAACTCTTCTGTAGTCTTAGTGAGACCAGAAACCTGGTCTGTGGACACTCTAAGAACCCATCAAATCCATTTTCTAACAAAAAAAGTTACAAGAAGAAGAAGCAAAAAATTATGCTTGGCTTACAAGACAGGAGAGAGGAAGACATTGACTCAGCCCCCTAAAGACTGCTCTCTTTCTTCAGGAGCATGTGCTACAGATTATTAGGGTTTCCTAAAGTCTTAATATCTGCGCAGATATTCTGTAACAAGGATGGTAAACCTAAGTCTGAACTGAATAATCTGTAATATTTAAAATAAAAAGCTAAAGGGAGAAATAAAATAATGGTTGCTGCTTTTTTTAAAAAAAAATCTTCTATAGGAATTAGGAACTTCACATTTTTGAGAGACATCCTTACTACATGCCATATATTTTTAAAATTGTTTTGAATTTCAGTACTCTGTAATATTACAGTTTCAGTGGTACTACTGTGGCTTTGGCCAGGTTTTCCTTTCAGAAATACATCTCTGTGTGCATGGTCTAGTGCCTGCTCTGCTGGTATACAGAGCATGTGTACTAGGTGGAATATGGATACTTAATGAGTCATCAGGTCTGCTCCTTCATTAGGCCTGATTCTGAGGGGTCCTAAAAATGTGCAAAAGTTCTTAAATTCTGTCCTGATAAAGTTTCCAGACAGAACAAGAATAGCCAGAAAAATGGTTGCTCTAACTACATTAGAGAGCTGCCTCTTTCATGTTTATATTCTAGTAAGCAATGAGCTCTATCAAATATTAGATTAATTACCTTCTCTGTAGAAGGAAGTAAATACTGACTTTTACACAATTTGAAAGTGAAAATATAACAGCTCATAGTCAGAGAAATCTGTCCATCTCTACACGTCTCTGTGGAGCTATTCTGGATTTATAGTACCATTTTTCAGTTCAGAATCATTTTTCAGATCAGGCTCAAGACAGAGCAGTGATAAAGGGCATATACATAACTATAGATTAAGTGGAATGAACCAGGCTGTATTTCTCTATTCTAGTTTCTAAAGGACCTTTCATAAAAAAGAGACAAATCTCACAGACATTGGATGCAGGGAGTCCAGGGGTTTTATTGAGAGGAGGTACCAATAAATTTTTTGCTATGTAACTCTAAGCTTGTTGTTTCATCTGAAACTGCCATAGCAACAAATGCCACCTGTATCTTTGCTTTGCAACCACATTTCCTAAGGTCACTTTGCTACTGCCCAACACATAGATGACCAATAAGGATATAAATGTATGTCTCCTTCATATCAGCCATATTATATTTTGTTATGTTTTAGGTCAGATGCTCTGTATATTTAAGTCAGGACAGCTCCTAGGATGCTTCATCAGCTGCAGAAAAACACTGCCTCTGACAGTGACCAAGATTCTGGCCCTAGCACTTTACCTTATAGGAGTATGAGGAGAAGGGACAGTACATGAAATAAGATTCCAGTGTTTATGTAGCTTGTGTTTTCCAAACCCTCCTTTAAAAGCATCAAGGCTTTCTTTTTCTCACTCATCCAAAAGGAAGACAATGACTGAGTCTTCCTATTAATTAAAACAATTCTAATATTATATTTAACATTACAAACTATTTTTACTTTTTATTTTACATGGTGAAAGAATATGCGTGTTTGATGTCCCTTTGCCTACCATCAGGAAAAATATTTTCAAAAGAAAGAAATAAACAAGTTGTGCCCATAAAGACTTCTCAGATCTTTAGGGCCTTCCTGATGTACTCTGTTAACAGAAATAATAGAAGCTTGCATCACGTGTATCATATCTAGTGAGACATCACACTGTTTCTTGGATTAAGCCAATTTAAAATGTATTGAATGCTGCTTTGTTGGTGTCATATTTAGGTATCTTTCCTCAAGAATAGTGTTCTGTATCTTCCTAGAATAATTTTTCTTTATTTCTATTTCTGTACCAATCCCAGAGGTAAGCCATACTATTTTCTGTTAAGAGAGCACCACTTGGATACATCTAATGTTGTCTTCTTTACAAGGAGCAGAATGGCAGTTATTAAAGAGACTCATTCTTTAAATTTCCCTGACCAATAAACTCTATATATTTTCATCTTCTGTAGCCTGTAAGTTTGTCAAGGTCTCAGTTAACCAAATCTATTGTGTAATGCTCATGTGGCAGGTACTTAAGAGCCTAAAATGTTTTCATCTTCATTTTGATAGATATTATATTAATAAATACTGCTGAAAACCAGTACTGTAACCTTTCATCTCACTAGTAATCTAATGCTGACTTCATGCAGAATTTAATTCTTAAACAGCTACTATTTTTTCTGTCCAGACAAAAAGGCACAGCAGGAAGACAGTGTCTGCATTGTTCTGTCTCTGTTCTGTTCTGACCAGCAGGAGCAGGGAGGTCATTCCTGCCCTGTGCTCAGCTCTGGTGAGGTCACACCTTGAGTGCTGTGTCCAGTTCTGTCCCCTCAGTTTAGGGAGGACGTTGAGATGTTTGAGCACATCCAGAGGAGGCAACAAGGCTGGTGAGGGGTTTGGAACACAAACCCTGTGAGGAATGGCTGAGGGAGCTGGGGCTGTTTAACCTGGAGAAAAGGAGACTCAGGGGTGACCTTATCACTCTCTACAGCTCCCTGAAAGGTGGCTGTGGTCAGCTGGTGTTGGTCTCTTTCACCAGGCAGCACTGACAGAACCAGAGGACACAGCCTTAAGCTGCACCAAGGGAAATTTAGGTTGGATATTAGGAGAAAATTTTTTACTGAAAGAGTGATCAAGTGCTGGAATGGGCTGCCCAAGGAGGTGGTGGAGTCACCATCCCTGGATGTGTTTAGAAAAAAGACTGGATATGGCACTCGGTGCCATGGTTTAGTTGAGGTATTAGGGCATGGGTTGGACTTGATGATCTTGAAGGTCTCTTCCAACGCAGTGATTCTGTGATTCTGTCTCTGTTCTCCTCAGAATGGCTCTCTGGCTTTGGGTTGTGGCTCTCAGCTGCACTGCAGCACTACTCATTACCAAAGTCCAGAACCCACATCAAAAAATAGCAAACTGTTCTGCAACTGTTCTGTTGGCCCCTGACTTTTAAGCACTTGTGGCTGCACAGACATCTGAACCCTGCTGGCCGATCTGATACCTTTGAATGCAATGGAGTTGGTGTCACTATGATTGTGACAAATCATCCAGACATGCTCAGCTGCTGGTTATAATCACATGCTGTAACCACTTCTCTTGCTATTTGCAAACCCATTGTTTGTGAACTCCAGACAAACCAAAATAAAAATTGGTTTAGGTGGTAAAAAGCAATGCTTCGTTTTCTTCATATGAACAAAAAGGATTTTAAAAACAAGGCTTAGAAATGCAACCATGCACTGGGGTTTTGGCCTAGGGACTCTTTAAACACTTACGAATACCTAGCCATGTTATAAACAATTAAATTCCCCACCCATGCTGTATGTACACAAGATAGTTTGAATGTCATTATTGTCAGAGCTCTTAGAAACAAAATGTAAACAGACCTTTTCAGCTGCAATGGGAGTCTCAGAAATCAAATGTCAAAGTGCAGGCCTGTGAAAGCTGTAGGGGATCATTGGGGTTTGTTTATTGGCTGGTGTGACCTGCTGTCTGAGAATTTACACTCCTCCAACCTTCATTCTCCCCACACTATGAGAAGCAAAGTGGTGACTTAGGAAAAGGATAACAGTAGAACAGAGAAAACAGAGTGCCTCCCATTCTTGTGGGAGCCAGCCACTATCAGGAGCTGACAGTAAAAGGGCAGGGGACAGTGTGGTGCAATTCTGTAGGCTAGTGATATCAGCTTTTTGAAAACAAATGAAGGGGCAAGAGGTAAGGATGAAACCTACACAGTGATGCTGCTCCTCTCATCCATCCCAGCTTAGACTGGAAATTCACAGTCCAGCCCTAAGGGACTGCTCTGTTGTCTAAGATTTGGTGGGTCATTTGGGATCTGGGCAGGCCAGGTCCGTGGCCCAAGGCCAATTGTATGAGGTTCAGTAAACCAGGTCCTGCATTTGGGTAACAGCAGCCTCAGGTTGTGCTATAGGCTGGGGTACAAGTGGCTGGGAAGCTGCTAGGTAGAAAAGGACCTGGGAGTGCTGGTAAATGGCAGCTGAACATGAGCCTGTGTGTGCCAGGTGGCCAAGAAGGCCAAGGACACCCTGGCCTGCATCAGCAGCAATGTGGCCAGCAGGACGGGGCAGGGATTGCTCTCCTGTGCTCAGCACTGCTGAGTCCACAGCTCACACTTTCTGTCCAGGTCTGGGCCTCTCAGTACAGGAAAGGTGTTGAGGTGCTCAAGAGTGTCCAGAGAAGGACAGTGGGGTTGGAGAAGGGTCTGCAGCATGACTTTTTAGAGAAGCAACAGAGGGACCTGGGTTTTTATCCTGGAGAAAAGGAGGCTCAGGGGAGACCTTATCACTCTCCACAAGAGGAAATGGCCTCAGGCTGTGCCAGAGGATGTGCCAGGTCAGACATCAGGAAGAATTTCATCACTGAAAATGTGTCAAGCATTGGAAAGGGTGGTGGTGGAGACACCCATTGTTCAGGGTAGTGGTGGAGTCACCATCCCTGAAAGTCTTCAAGAAACATGTGAATATGCGTTTGAGGACAGGGTTAATGGTGAAGATGGTAGTGGTGCTAGGTTGGACTTTATGATCTTAATGATCTTTTCCAACTTCAGCAATTTTATGATTCTATGAGTGAGGATCTACCTTGGAAGATGTTAGACAGGATACAAAGGCCTTTACAAAGGAAAACCTTGGTGAAATAAGTTCCAAAAAAAAAACTTGCATAAAAAGGGAAAATGAGTGGGTCATTAGAAAATTAAAGGTAACTGCTTTCTTTTCCAGAGCACTTCTTGGAAACAAAGGGAATGAGACCTTCAACTGACTCCTATACGTATAAATAAATTAAAGAGAGATTACAGTTCTCCATGCCTGGCATTTTCTGTTAGGTACAGCTGATGCTGTCCTTCCCAACCTCCACACTGCAGTGCAGCAGCCCAGTCTGAGGTACAAATCTATTTTTGTGATGGTTGCTGTTCTTCCCATGCAACTGGACAGAGAAAGATGGTCAAAGATGGGGTGCAGCTAAACTTTTCCCCTTTGAAATGAGCAAAGCGATAAAGAAAAAGGACCCTATACCAGCAGTGGCTGTGTTGTTCATTCCTTTCTGCATGGAAAAAAGGAGAACAATTACTTAGACAAGACACTGACTCTTGGAAACCTTTCCTTGCTAAAAGGATATTAGGTCTATAAGATGTCCTTCGCTTCCTCAAAATGATCCAGCTCTCCATTTCTTCCCTTGGAAGTCTGTGTAGCTCAGTAACTACTTTTTGGTAAAATGGATGTATGTCTAATTGCTGGAAGTGAAATGCCTAACTTTTAGTAAGTGAATGACAGGATCTTCTGTGTAATGAGTTAATCTATGAAACAGTGAAAGCCATCATTTCAAAGCAAGATTGACATGGTCCAGTTGCCTAAATTGTGTATGTAAATGACACCCATGCATATCAAGGTAATGGCATACCGAACATAAATTTCTAGGAGGAAGAAACAACAACAAAAATATTATTAGTGATGGTTGCATGCAAGAAAGGGACACTAGAATTCACAACAACATAATATGGCTGTATCATCCAGAGAGTCAAAAATGCTTCATCAGAGTACAAGAATGTTTAGCACAGTCTTGACTATAAACAGATATACTGTACAATTGCAAAAGATAAAATAAAAGAAAAAAGAGCTAAAAGAGAAGATAAAATCTGCTTTGTTTGCAAGGCACAGATAAAAGTACATGGATACAGGCCTGAAATGGGTTTAGCATAATGACAAACAGGGAGATTTGAGATGCACATTCCAAAAGAGGATGTCTCCTCATAGAGAGAGAAAAGTGAGCGCCAGAAGAAGAACCAGTGAAGAGCAAACTGCAGGGGAAAAAACTAGAGCCAAGTATGTAAGCGTGCAGGGTATGTATGATCAGAGACATGAAATAAGTCTAGGGAGAGTGCTAAAGATAGCAAGTCGAAGATAAAGGAACCAGCTCAGAACTGCAGCCCTATTGAAAAGCTATAGGAGCTCTGAGTCCCTCAATTTTTTGAGGAAACAGTTGGGGTGACAATTTGTGTATTATAGAACGTGAGCTCTGGGACTTACATGATCATATAAAGAACTACAGATTTAATTTTAAAACTCATTTATTGTAGTTTAAATTGGAAGAAAAAAGAACTGTTCTTCACCAATCCTAAAATTTTATTCATTTAGGTAATTTTATATGATTTTAAATCAAATAATATTATTTCTGAACATTCACAGCCTTACCTATTCCACAGTCCCACTTTCAGGACAGAAGTTCAGGGGAGTCAGGAGAAACTTCTCCACTCTTGTTTCATACCCCCTCACAGCCCAGTGATGACTACCTGCCTGACATAGGTGTTATGATGTTTTGCATTGGAACCAAAAAATACATATTCTAAAAGAATTATCCTGAAAAAAATCACAGAATTACTGAATGGTTTGGGTTGGAAGGGACCTTTAAAGGTCATCTAATCCAACATCTATAAGCAAGCAGGGACATTTTCAACTAGGCCATTTTCCTCAGAACCCCATCCAACTGGACCTTGATTGTTTCCATGGATAGAGCATCTGCAGCTATTCTGGGTCACCTGCTTTAGTGTTTCATCACCCTCAGTATAAAAAATTTCCTCCTTATATCTAGTCTAAATTAGCCCTCTTTCACTTTAAAACCATTACCCCGTTTTCTATCTCTACAGGCAGTCCCGCTTGAAAAATATCCTCTTCAAAGGAGATATTCATGTACAAACTTGTATTCCTGGGGTTATCCCAGGAATATCTTTTTGTGTTTGAGGAGAGGGGATGCTATAACAAAACACACACAACCACACTCCCTCACAAGCCTTTGAAGTAGGGGAATATGAAATGAAGGGTTGTGCAAGTGTTGGGATTTCCCTTATCTGGTACAACTTAGCTCTTAACAGCAAGAAATCTTATATCTTCACAGGGAGGTGCTTGTGTAGCACCTCCAATAATAAATAAAATAATCCAAAAAAAGAGAATGAGTGATGAAGAAGCAGGATGCCCAAGGGATGTGCTGATCTCATCCAAGGTGGCCCTGGGGCTGGAATGCTCTGTCTGGCACTCGTACAGCCAGATGTGGCTGCACTGACTCTGCTTTTGCTCACATGGCCAAAAGACAGCAAAGCTCTGAAAAATGACTCCCATTCTGTGAGGAAATGAGACTATAACCTGGGGTATCTGCAGCAACTGGCAACTCCATTTGCTTTTCAGTGTATTCCAGGATTTACATCCTTTTTTCTACTTGGCTACCAGTGTCAATCAGCTACTAATAAAAAATTCAAAATAAGGTCCAGACCTGTGGTTTCATGCTGTGACACTGCAAAACTTGCAGCTAATACCTGAAAGGAAGTGACATGTTACCCAAGGGGAAATCTGCATTCTCCTGTGCACTAGAGAATCAGTACTGACTTCTTGGCTGTAGTGGACTGTAAAGCACAGCTGGGTGGACCATATGGAGACAGACTGTAATTTTCTATCTGCAAGTTCAAGTTTAGGGGGCAGGGAGTTAAAGAGCAGAGAAATGAGCAAGAGCATATATCCTTTGAGCTATTGCCTAACCCTGTTGCAGGCCCTGGCACAGCATAGGGGGGAGGACACTGGAGCAGGCTGGAAAGCCAGGACTGATGGCTACCTCATCACTTTGCTAGGGCAAAACTAGGAAGAGGTGAAACATACAACAGTGTAGTATATGAAGGACTGAGTTAGCCAGTCATTTCTTTATTTTGTGTGTATATATATATATGTACTCAACATTAGCCCACTGGTAATCCCAGTGTCTTTCTATCAGCACGGAGGCTGGGACAGAGAGTTTAGGCATAGCACATCTCTGGCAGATGATTATCTCCAACCTTGTCTGGCTGCTTTGGTCATCTGAGGCATGTCCTTAGTGCACCCAGCGGAAGCAAGTGGCTCCTCCGGATGAAAACCATCATGTAAGGTTAAATTCCAAATCTTTAGCTATGAAACTGGAACAGGATGAGACCGACTTACCGTATTGGACATTAGAGCTGAGCTTCTAGGCTTAGCAAGATTAGTATCAGCTCTGTATCCAGCACAAGGGGACTGAGTTTGTCTGGAGCACAAGTTCTTTTCATCTCAGGAAAATCTGCAGAAAATCAGACTCAGAGCAGGGAAATGATGGCCTTGAAGTAGGAAAGAGCAGATATGTGTTAGATCAGAGCTCTGAAACACGTGAGTGACACGGCTACAACTGCAGCAGCCTGAACCTGCTGAGGAGCAGCAGAAGGTCCTGGTACTTTCCTGAGGAATATTTAGGAAAAAAATTGGTTGAGTGAGTGTTTTAATCTACCTCCCTCAGATGTGCAGAAATCTCATTCATCAGCTTGTTAAACATTACAGTGAACTGGACAAACCCATTTTGGTTCTTGTTAGCACTGTGGTTAAAATCAGGATATCTTTAGGTTAAGCACAGCACAGATGTATAGTCAGTTTCTGTTCCTGATTTGCAAAATGCAGAAAATATATGATATGAAATAATATTGTGCAGATGGAGAGATACACTGGAGTTTATTCTTCTTTACAGACACTCAATTTTCCTTCAAAGAACTGCCTCAGCTTCATTCTCAAATTCCAAAATCAAGTAGATTAATTAGTGGAGGAGAAAAGTTTCCTGCATTTCCTAATTTAAAGAGTCCCATCCACCTCTGGGAAAATAGCAATTTCGATAAAATATTTCCATTTTTCAAAACAACATTTTGAAACTAACCAAAGTGCTTATTTCAAAATGTCAGTGCTTAGTTTTGAATTTCTGGTTTAACTCAGACTTAATTTTCTCTAATGCTACAAGGAAGTTCCTAGTGAGAAGATGTAAATCTTTTCTTGATGTTTGATTTTAGAGAAATCTGCAAAAAAGTGAGCTCCAAGGATAATTTCGTGTTCAAGAACATAGATTATTTTCTATGGAATATATAATGATTAGTTTTCCTGTTAAAGTTTGTGTCCTTGATATTTCTTTGTGCCTTCTTACCCTTTCTGTGACATAGCTTCAAGTTAATAATAATTTATCCAACCTCACGAACAAGCAAAGATTTAGATTAAAGCTAGTGGGAAGTTTGCCATCAGCATTGATAAGGACAAGATGCTGCCTCAGGTTGATTGCCTCTATAATTTTACTTTACCAGTGTGTTTCATCTGACTGCATATAACTTGATTCACAAGCTGATGCTGGATATTCAGAGTCCACCATTCTTTTAAATTCAGGCCATCAGACTGTGACTTCATCAGTGAAAAGCCACTCATGTTGTCTCTAGAATTAAATCCAGAAAAACCTGGGTATTTTGTTAGGAATTAATCAGAAGAGCAAGCCTAGGAATATGATCCTTTGTTTTGCTACAGTATTTATATTACTGTTCTCTGTTTCTCTGTTTTGCCTCTGCAGAAATAAACTCTTCTTTTTATATTTGAGGTATTCATGTAATAAAAAAATCTATTTTTTCATATAATCAGTTGCCATTCTTCTGTTATTGCATTGTCTTTCATATGTTACATTGTCCAAGTCATATAGCAGGTAAGACAAAGACAAAAGAGTGAATCTTAGCCACAGAGAAACTTTTTCATTGAGTGCAAAGCACTGCAAAGCTATGGGGGGTATAATTTTATAATTTAAAAGGCCAAGAAAATAGATGTGGAATGCTATTGCTGAACATACGCTTTTTGTCAGATGTTTAATATTTTTTGTCAAGAGAATGAAGTTAGTTTTATTCTACACCCGAGCTGCTAAAAATACACACACACACACACACACACATGCTCTCAAACACAAACATCACATGATGGCAATAAAAGATAAAAGTACTTTCCTGCATTAGCTGTACTGGCTCCACCTGACTTCTTTGGTCAGTGTCTTTATCAGTGCATCAATGTTATATTCTCTAAATTTCTAGTAATTTAAATATGCTCAGCTAGCAGGTAATGTTACTGATGGAAAATCTGGGGAAAAATCTCCTCTCTCTTCTTTACCTGCTGCTCTCCAAAAAATACCAGACATAAGTTTGGAACTGCATCCCTGCGCTGCAGCAGAAGGTTCCTGTACATAGATGCTGGGATCATGAATATGCTGCTGTGTGCAGCTGTTTCTGTGCTGCAATGATCAGCAACCAAGAAAAATCTGTGTAAAACCCTGCATATAGAAATGAAAGTTTCTGTCACAGCTCAGGAGTGCTGATGGGGTTTTGGACACACAGAAGATGTGGGTTTTTCCTGCTTTCCCAGAGGATTTCAGCTGTTACAGATGAGCAAAAATACTGCACGGCCACACTGTACCAGGACTCCAAAGAGGTTCTGCTGCCCAGGCTTGTCCACACACAGATGTTCTTCAGCCAAGTGTGTGCAAATTTCTCTGTGTTAATGCTGGTTTTTCATCCAAGGGCAGGTGTGTTTGACACAAGCAGTTAAAGCAGTCCTCCTTTACTGGGCAGCAGATGGTTTACAGCAAAGCAATGCTGAGCACACATATCACTGACTGGTTTAAGATCACTGTGAAGACTTGTCTGCCAGGAGGGTCACTGACTGGTAAGGGAATTGCAGTATTTTGGTTATCTCATGTTAATTCCCCTGTGGGTGCTCATCTCATTTACTCCCTGTGGAGGAAACAGAACAGATTGGCAGGTTATCCTCTCATCACTGCAATGTAACCTCAAAGAAACCCTGTGGCACTTAGCTGGATGTGCTGAGACTATAATCAGAAGATATCTCACAACCTCCTGCCCAGCCCCCTAGTCCAGCTTTGGCAAAAAAATGTGAAGCATGACTGATTCTCATGTTGAAAGTGACTGTCAAATAATAAGAGGTATTTAGTAGTGTTTATTCTGAAGGTAACTGAAGTCTTCAGACTTAGGCCTAGATTCAGATTAAAAGAGCAAGGAATTCCCATCTCCTTTCTTACATTTGTACAGCAGTGGTGTGGAGGCAAAAGAGATTTCTGTGGGGTATATGAGGAAACTTCCTTTTATTAGGTATGGACATTATAGTATATCCCTGCATATATCTCATAGTATACATCTCATTGATCATATTTCTTTGTGAAAGGGACTTCTGAGAAGCCCTATAACCTCCATCACTCTAGAGATGATTTCTCAGGAATCTTTGCACAGACATGACTTTCTCCTACGGCACAGAGCCTCCCTATTTCAGAATGATGGAAAGCTGTACTATATCCATTTTACTATGTGGTAAATAGGAGTGACATGTATTCTTTCTGTGGCAGAACACTTCCAGTAATAAATACATTTCCAGGGGGACTGCGTGTACTGAACAGGCCTCACATGACAAGCCTAGCTGTTACAAAATTCAGTCCCTATGTCCAAGAGCTAAGTTTTGTTCTTGGTCTGAGTTTCCATGCCCTGGTTCCCGTTCCACTGTTGCCTATGGCTGGTAAAGTGCATGGTGCTATTCTGTTGAACAGCTCCTGCACACAGCCTGACTTTGTATTCCACATATCCATAGGCATTGCCTGATGAGAGGGGGCTTTGTACTGCTAAGAGCTGCTGGTTGGAAAAATACTTCTGATCATGTATAGTGCTATTGTAGCTCAATACCACTGCTTAATCAGCAAAGCTGCATCCTAACTTCTGCTACAATATTCAAGGAAAACTGTGTATGTCAGCAGGGGATCCTGGGCAATAAACCCTCAATGGCCCAAGAGCTGGTGAGCAACAGCATCATGATGTACAAGAAGCAAAATTTGCCCCTTCAAAGAAGAAGACACACAGGAATGTTTAGAAGAACTGGGAGTTTTAATTCCCTTTTCTGTGAACATCATGTCAGGTGCTGACGAGGCACTCACCTAATGTACTTCAATGTTAATTGAGCCTGTCGAAGTCAGTCTTCTGTGGGAAATGAGAAAAAAACAGCAGCTGATGACAGCAACGGGCTGGGAAAGGCATTGAGAGGCCAAAAGAAGCCTCTCAGATATAGAGAAGCTGTGAAGTAAGATCTGAGCTTTAAGTTTATTTCAAAGTGGAGGTTAGGTTAATTTTAAAATTGAAAATAGTGATGAACAAGAAGGAACCTTTGGAAGAGGGGTTAAGCTTATCAACAAGTGGAGGATCCATACCAGTAAAACTGGAAGTCACTGAGAGTTCTTGCCTCCTGATAAACTAAAAATTCATCTGATCTTTTTTTCTTTAGGAGTACTTGGTTCAACCCATATTGTAAATATTACCATACCACACTGAAAGCTCCATGCTCCAGAGGCATGAGATCAATTCAGTATTACTGAATTATTACAGTATTATTCAGTATTTACAGTACAGTAATTACAGTATTATTCAGTATTTCATTGAAAATAAGTAAGATCCTAGCCTTTGCAGCAAGAAGGAAAACTTATAACCATGAAAGTAACTGATACAAATAGCTGGAATATGTGGTAATGAAGCTTAAGAGTTACCCCTATATTTCATTGACAGTCTTACTTCAGCCCAGTGCCTCAGGGGAAACACCCATGGTGTTGTAGGACAAAAAAGAGTTCAAAAGGGCCCCTGGCACAGGCTCACAGGACTGACAGGAGCCTTCTGTACCATTCTTCTGGATATTAAAGGCAATCAGGGAAGGAAACTTCGATGTGATGACACCAACATTCTTTGGGTACCAGGAAGAACAGGCTACCAAGAGCCTAGCTCAGCCTATCAGCATCAGAGATGACAGATATAAGGTCAGCTCATTGAAAGAAAGGGAATTGTTATCCACATGATACTGTGTTTAGAAGAACTTTTCTACTTGCTCTGATTTGGCAGTAGAAGAAAACTCCCTCAGATCAGTTTTGTGAGTGAATTAGTGAGGGTCTTTGACTACCTTCACAGAGCTGTTTTATGTTCAGTGCTTACCTGCAATGTCACTACAATACTGTGGACACGGACACACTCTCACGCTGCATTACAGCTTGATAAATCCCCAGCTCTTAGACCATCATCAGTGAACCTGAAAGTGTTTTACTAGGAAGGGGTTACTAGCCGGTGAGAGAACTGAGCTATGGAGAAGTGACCTTCTGGAGGTCTCTCAGCCTTGGCAAGGTCAGAACTACTCACTGGAGTCCAGATCTCTGGGGTCTTTCTAGGACTAGAGGGTGCTTCTGTTCCATCTGTGCCACTGGAGTGGTTTAAGACATCACAAAGGCCACCTCTGAATGTTTCTTGTGTTACAAAGACACACAGGAGAGCTAAATGCAAAACAAGCACTGAAAAGTTTGAATACAAGCATTTGGGTTAAAACAAGCATTTGCCTATAGCTTAGTGGAAAGATTCCAGTACCTGAAAAACTGCCACATCTGTGTTTCAGTTAGTTTTCCTGATCCTATGCATGTGCCTTTTCCTGTCTTCTTATTCCTTTAGAACTGACTGTGTAGCTATCTTGACCCCTCAAATCTGCTTTTCAAAAAAGGCTGGATAAGACTCTGTCTGTCAAAACAAAATAAAACAAAAATAGCTCAGATTAACCCCAGGTCATTTTGCTAGCAAAAATGGAGGAAATGAGCCATGGAAGAGAAGGATGGATGGGAAAGGGAGGGTGCTGGAGAATGATACTTCATTTTACAAATATCAAGATACCATCTGAGTGTTGGCAAGACACTAAAATTCCTAAGGCTCCTATGTGGTGGATATATCTGATGTCTGAGGTAGGAATAATCAAGAGGCTGCTCTAACACTTGTGTGTCATCTGCAAAGCAGGCACATCAACCCTCATTGTCAAAGCTAGTTAACTTGGATACCTAAGTTAACAGTCTGTCTATCCACAACCATTTCCTTGGATGCCTAAATACAATTTACTTTCACCCACCTTCACATGAAACTCACCATACCTGTCCATAGTAGGATCTTCAGGTAAAAATTGATATCAAAAACAAAAGGCAAGGTCTTATGCAACAGGAGCACTGTTCCCCACTCTTCCTTTTGTTTTTAAATGCAGCAGTACAAATATTTGTGATAGATTATGGATGTACAACTGCTAGCTACACAGTGCAATGAAAATTAAATCTTCACCCAATGGGCTTAGATGGAACTTGCAGGAAGCAACATAAATAAAAATTTATTATTCATTGCTTTATTGCTTATTTGCTGGGAAGGATATAAGAGTTTGCTGTTCAAGTGGCTTATGATTTCACAGCGCAATAAAAATGAAATCAATGGCCAATATGTCCAACATTTAAAAACAATTCCTTATGAATTTCCTATGGTGCCTTTCATACAAACTATATTCCAACATGTTATGCAGACTGAAAGAATCGGATTACAGAGATAATAAATAGGAAAGGGGAGTGCAATGAAAGAGATACTGGGAGACAAGGAGAGAAACATAAATAATATGCTACAGAACAAATGTTTCTCTTACTTGGCTCTGTACATAATGATCACCTTGGTGGGATCCTGTTGGAAGTGGTAAAAACCCCAGCATGGTTCATTTTCAAAGATCACAATTAGTAACAATTTATCAGCTGCTGCACTGGAGACTATGCTGATGTTTAAAGAGCATCAAATCAGGCCCTTAAAAGCTAATGGAAGGTTTTTGCTTTCTCTGTATATTGGATCAGGCTTGAGTGTACATATTAAACCAATAATACACATTTCTTTTTTTTTTTTTTTTTTTTTTAGTAAATCTAGATCTCCACATCAAAAGAATGAAACTCCAAAAGGACTTTTTCAAGAATGGCCACAAATCACCAAAGGAAGATAAAAACTCTTTTAACTCTGCAAACTTGATGTCTTTCTGGCACTTTTTACTCGGGTGTCATTTCACAAGATACTTGGAAGAAAATGTGCTTTTAAACTGCAAAATAAACTTAGTGGGGCCGAAAAAAGGAAACTGTTACATTCTCCTGAAATGCAATATGCGGTACTTGAGTAGTTGACTAATTGAAATATTACTTCAATTGGGCAATTATGTTCTAATATGGAAATTTAACTCCTCAATCCATTATAGTGAAAAACAATAAACAAAATGGTTGCAAACACAGAGACCTGAGCAAAATAAAAACGAATGTTAAAAATACTGTCCTTAAACTAACATATTTCAAGCTTCAAAATCTACTTTACAAAGGCTTGGGAGAGACTAAATTTTCAATCTGACAGAAAAAGTATGTTTACAGGTGCTTTTAAAAATTGCAGTAATATAGTCTCATTTATTTTTAAACATGTTATGTTGATTTCACAGAAAATCAATAATGGTTTTCAAGTATTTATGAAGATTTAAATATAAGATGTGCAAACAAGAGGCATTTCTTAATAGAAAAAAAGAGAGAGATTCTATGCTACTGGAGTGGATTAAGTACTTTTAAAAAATCATGGCTGAGGCAATTATTTCTATTATTATATTCTAAAGGTAAAAATGAGGGGAAATAAAAAGTTATTTAAAATAAAGGGCAGCACTGAGATGGGAATGGGGATAAGGAGCTAAGGCAAAAGGAAAAGTGTATTCCCAGTGAAAGCAAAGTTAGGTGTTGTCAGAGAAATATACCACAGCAGAGAGAAAATTCATATGACCAAAGCTCAATTGGAGTAGAAACTGGGGGGAAACAAAAAGAGTTTCAAATACATTATTGGCAGAAGTCAGTGCAGAAATAACATCGCCCTGTTACAGGATGAGGATAGCCACTTCACAGACCAGGGACAGGGACAAGCAAGAGGTGCTTAATGATTTCTTTGCCTCTGTCTTCAACACAGATGATGGACTGAGGGCATCCAGTGCCCTAAGCTTGAGGAACATGCCTGTGAGAATGACCAGTTCTCAGCTGACCATGAAGTAGTGTGGGATCAGCTGTTCCAGACGGACCCTTATAAATCTATTGGACTGATGGGATTCATAAAAGAATATTCAAAGAGCTGGCTGATGTCATCACAAGGCCTCTCTTGATGATTTTTGAGCAGTCTTGGGGATTTAAAGAGGTGCCAATTGACTGGAGGTTGTCCTTGTTTTCAAGAAGGGCAAGAAGGATGACCTTAGATGACCCTGTAGTGAAAGGCCTGTCAGAAAATTATTCTGGGAGATATTGAAAAACATCTGAAGGACAACACAGTCATCAGTCCCAGCCAGCACAGCTTCATGAGGGGAAAGTCCTGCTTACCAAATTTGATTTCCTTTCATGGCAAAGTAACCCACCTGGCTGATAAAAGGAAACTAATTGATGGAATCTTTTTGCATTCCAGTAAATCTTTTGACACAATGTCTCCCAGTGTCCTTCTGGGCAAAATAATACACACATCCTGTGATGGGTGAGCAGCTGGCTCATGGGTCAGGCACAAAGGGCTGCAGTGACTGGGGTGACATCAGACTGGTGACCTGTCACTACTGGGGTTCCATGGACTCCATCCTCGGCTCTGTGCTCTTCAACATCTTCATGAATGATGTGGGCACAGAACTGGAAGGGACATTGAGCAAATTTGCTGAAGACACTAAACTAGGAGGAACTATTGACTTCTGCAAGAGCAGAGAGACCTTGACAAATTAGAGATGGGCAACTCTTTAACTAAGACAAGTGCTGGATTCTGCACTTGGGCCAGGACAACCCTGGATGTGTGACAGACTGGGGAAGGAGATGCTGGAGAGCAATGCCATAGAAAGGGACCTGGGATTCCTGGTCAATGGTGAATGGAACGCGAGCCAGCAGTGCCCTGGGAGCCAGGAGGGCCAACCCTGTCCTGGGGGCATCAGGCACAGCATCACCAGCCAGGCAAGGGAGGGGATTGTCCTGCTCTGCTCTGCTCTGGGGCAGCCTCACCTCCAGTGCTGGGGGCAATTTTGGGTGCCACAACATAAAATAGACATTAAACTATCAGAGAGAGTGTCCAAAGAAGGGCCACAAGGAAGGTAAAGGGTCTGAAGAGGAAGCCATTGAGGAGTGGCTGAGGTCACTTGGTCTGTTCAGCCTGAGATCTCATTGCAGTTACAATTCCCTCATGAGGGGAAGAGGAGGGGCAGGCACTGATCTCTGCTCTGTGACAGGACCCAAGGAAATGGCCTGAAGCTGGGTCCAGGAAAGGTTCAGGTTGGATATTAGAAAAGATTCTTCACCCAGAGGGTGGTTGGGCACAGGCGCCCCGGGAATTTGGTCACAGCATCAGCCTGAAAGAATTCCATAATTGTTTCGACAATGCTCTCAGGAACATGGTGTGACTCTTGGGACTGTCCTGTGAAGGTGCAGGAGTCAGACTTTAAAGTGGGTTCCTTCCAACTCAGGATATCCTATCATTCTATGATATAAAAAATACTTGCAAATGGTGTTGGAGCACATTTAATCTGAAAATCAGAACATTAGTAATCAGAAAAGAAGTAAATTTCTAAGTAAGTCCTCTGACAGGACCAATCATGGGGCACAAATAAGGATGTTTCCACATGTAGCTGGACTGGGTCTGGGTGAGGCAGTGTCCCACAGAAAGCCAGACTTGCAGCTCTATTCCCACTGTTGTTTTACCTTCCCAAAATACTGCTGAACCTAGCTTTTGAAGAGCTTGGGTCTGTTCAAAACCTTCCCAACTTCAAGAGAATCTTCCTTCCATTCTTGTTTCAAACATCTTTCACTAGCTCTTTGTTTCCTTCATATTACTAGATTTCCTTCTGCTGTCCTAAAATTTGCCCCCTTCTGACTTGAAGGTCAGTATCTAAACCATTTCCTCAACTGCTCTCTTATCACTGCACAGCAAATTTCCCCTCAGTACACATTGTGCAGCCAGAGTCTCTGGTGCCTTTTTCACCTCAGGCCTGCTAGAAAGTCTCCCCTGAGATATGTCAGAAGTAGAAATATGAAGTCAAAGAACCCCAGATTTTGGCAGCAACTGCTGAGAACATGCTGAAAATATGAAAATATTTTTATTCTCCAGAGGGAAGACAACTTTGTGATAGGCTTGAGAAGAAAGGAGAAAAAAATGAAGAAAAAGGAAGCACTAAAAATCTCTTTGCCAACAAAGAAGACAAGCTTTGTTAATATATTTTATTTTATCACTGAAATAGTCCTTAAAGTCCTAGACCATTATTTTGGACTATCTTCATTATCTGGTTATCTGGGTTTACAAAGTCACCCACTTCCCAAAAAGACATTGTGATTTTTAAGAAACATTAACTAGAGAAGACAACCCTCCATCTTCATTTGATCTTTACCCAAGGTTCTACCAGACAGGGCTGTGGAAACACAAAGTTTTTCTTTCCTGCTAAAACACACCACACTAAATAATTTTTCTATTATTTTCTTAATCTCCAACTGAGCAGGTGCGTGAAGGGAGAACCATTACAAGTGATGCAATTAAGCAAGACTTAAGTTTTCTCCTAGCAATCTAAATCTAGTTTCTGTGAACTCTTTTCATGTCTTTTAAATTGGTACCATGTAGATAAGACCTGATGAGTCTTAAAGTGTTTCATCAGTTAGAACAAATAGAGGCTCTGGTGGTTTTCAGCCTAATAGGGAAAGGCATCATCAGGTCCAGGGCCAGAGTAAAGGTGGGAAAACTCCATGTGGAGAAATGCGCACATTTTAAGTAATGAGAGCAATTAGTTAACAGAACAACATACCCAGGATCAGAGTTGATTTTGCAGTCTTCCTTGCAGTTTAGGTATTTTTCTAGAAGCTGCATTTCTGTCGGCAAACACTTCAACTGTTGAAACCTTTCTAAACACTTGCATTCGCAACTGTATGGCCTGTACCTCTGGTATGTTCTAAAAGCATGTCAGAAAAAGAGTTCTTTTATTTCCTCACATTTTTAAAACAAAATTTTAAAAAAAGCAAACCCAGCCTATTAAGACATTTGTGAGTAGCATTTCTACTGCAAAATGAAAATATTAGCTTTTCACTGTAAATGTAGCTTACCAACATTTAGAACAGGATCTCCCAAATTCAGCTGCCTAGATGGCACAAGAAGAGAAGAAAAATTCCAGGACACTGTGATAGCTGTAGAGTCAGCCACAGGTTTTAGCTTTCAGCTCACAAATCCAGTGTTCTCACCCTAAAAGCAGGAGCAGCAGCTCTTGGCTTTTGTTCAAATAATAAAAAGATACAGATACTCAGGCAGCTAAATCTCCATATCCTGAGTGGAAGAGTTATTAAGTGGATCTTTGTATGCTAAGCAGAACAACGTGTATATCTATGGGGGTCTAATATATGTTTAGAGACAGAAGAGTTGAAATTTTGAAAGAAAAAGCCTTACTTAGAAAGGCAGTACCCAAAAAAAACCAAGAAGCCCAAAACATTATTAATAACAAGTCAGGAGCAGCTTTGTAAAGAACCATTGTGTGTGAGCTGTGAATAACATTACAGCCCAGGTCCTAAAATGGTTTGTTCATTCTTATCCCCTGTGGTGCAATTAGACTTTCACAGCTTGCTCGGCTTGAATCCTTGAAGGAAGTCCAGCTTCTAACATTAAATTCCCACTGAAATCTAGTTTAATCAATGTGTTTTGGAATATTAAGCTTCTTCTCCAGTATTTCTCAAGCACCAGCATACAGATGAATAAGGAATCTATCTTTAGTAGAACCTTTTATTTTAAAGATGTTAAACTTTCGTGGCTGAAAGAAGTGCCAGTTGAGCAGAATGACTGCAAACGCTGGGTTTGTGGGACATCTAGTGGGGAAAAAGGTTACTGTCATGGGTATGCAGTTTCTCAGAAATGCTATTCAAGGAGGAAAATAACCCTGCAAGCACAACAACATTAAGCAGAATTGTAAGAAACATGAGGGTGCTTGCACCTGAGCACCTGGGAGAAAAGTCATCTGCTCCTCTACATCTGCTTTATCTGAGCCTGTTTCCCAGAGCATAAGTGCTTTCTGTTCTTCTACTGCAGTCTGTCAGCACACTTACACCAAGAGAGGCATTCCCTCTGCTGGCTATGATCTTGCACCTGGTAATCTGGTAAAAAAACAGCGGTGAAGGTAGAGCAGCACGGATATCAGCATAGGCCGACAACTTCAGCATGTTACCAGAATCCTGAACAGCCTGTACACTCCCATTGCTATTTTACTTGGCATAAGTCAATAAGCTGCAGTGAGTAACCCTACAGATTTACCCAATTCAGCACTCCTCTCCCAAAACAACCCCTAAAGAGCCACAGGTCTCAGTGTGCCTTCTCAGCCTCCAGACTTTCCGGGCACAGAAATGACTCTGAGCTTCCTCTTTGTGTCAAACAACTTTTTTTCCATTCAGGGAACAAAGCCTATCTTTTAATCCACACTACCATCTGTTATTCACAAATTTCTGCCAGTGTTTTCCACACTTCAGGGCCTATCATAAAATACATCATTTTGATGTTAAGTCTGGCACTACTTTGTTTCATTTGATACCTCTCCATTCTATACCATTATAAAAAGAATCACAGAGTCATTCAGTAGTTTGAGTTGGAGGGGACCTTCAAAGGTCATCTTCTCCAACCCTTGTGCAATCAGCTGGGACATCCCCTACTAGCTCAGGTTGCTCAGAGTCCCATCCAACCTGATCTTGAATGTTTCCAGAGGTGGAAAGTGCAACACATCCTATTCCAGTGCCTTACCACCTTCCTTGTTAAAAAAAACTTTCTTCCTCATGTCTAATCTAAATAGACCATCTGCAGTGAAACCTCACTACCTGTAGTCCTAAAGCAAAGACTTTTTATCCCTAAAGATTGGACTCTCTTTCCATATACATTCTCTGTGTTGCTCAGTTTAGACATCTCTTCTTTTTCTCTCTCTAACATACCTTTCTTTGTAAGTAGCAGAATCTTTGCCTGTTCAGTTGACCTTTGCACTGATGGTGCTGCAAATCTTGTTGCATCTTCATCAAACTTTGAATTTCTTTCCTCCTTTTTTTTTTCATTATTTCTGCTAGATCCTCTCAATGACAGCAGTTCCGAGCTGAAAACAGTTGTCAGGATGCAGTCACACCATGAATTTCTGTAGTAGCATAGTGGTGTGTCTCGTTTACTTACTTTTCCTTTCCCAGTAAGTCTTTCTATTGTGTGCTTAACTGTCACTGCAAAGTGAGCAGACATTTTCACAGAAATATGTTATGTCTCCTTCCTCAAAAATAATAATTAGTGCTGGATCTGTCACAGTACCTGTGTTTTTTTTCTTCAAATGGATTTCTGCATGTTTAGTAGCATTGGGATTCACTAGGTATTGTGTCCTCTAACCCACTAATTGCATGCAATCTATCTGCAGGGCACATTCTCCTGCAGAGCTCTTTCTTGGCTTTCTTGTCGTGCGTAGCTTATTATCACACGCAAAATCTGCCAACTTCTTCTCACTCTCTTTTCCTACATAATTTATTAATATGTCAGATAGCATAGGTCCTAGGATACCCAGAGGATTGAGGAAACAGACCTTTATTCCTATTCCATATTTCTACCTGTAATTAGTCGTCAATATATGAGGAACATTGAATCTCATTCTTTTATATATTAGCAGGGGGGTTTTGATACCTTTTTTTTTTGACTCATTGTTGAAAGTCTCCTGGAGATAAGCATGTGCTCACACAACCAAGAGCCTCATGGAAGAGACCCAACACAATCCTGCGGTGCTACTTTCTTCCTGTAAAGTCTCACACAATCCTTCTTCACTATGGCATGTCAATTCATGTCTCTTCTAAATCTAATTTGCAGTGGTGCCATGGAGCCTGAACTGAGTTTCCCTGGGCTGTCTTCTTTGCCACACTCTTTTGTATCATCCCTCATAGCCAGTGACAGCCCCAGGCAAGAGCAAACCCATCCTGGGGTATCACTGCAAAAATAGAGGCTCAGTGGCAACCAGCTTATACATCCTGAGACAAGGATGATAGATATTCATGTCTGAATGCACATTTGGTGTCTCTGGTTTTTTTATGATCCCCATTCTTTGTCTCTTAGGAATAACTTACCATTATACCAATGACTACTGGGAATTATCCCAGCTCAGGACATGACACTTTTCCCTAATTTAAGTCAGCTCATAAAACATAGACTTTACCTGTTAAACACGGTAAAATGAGTGAGAGCTGTTCCTGTTCCTGACCTTGGACAATTCTCCTTTCAGTCTTGTATTCCCAGTTCTCCTCTCCCAGTTCTCCTGCCCTCAAATCTCTCTTCAAACACAATTCTTTTAGAAGCAGATCAAGCTTCACTTCTGCACAATTTCTCAAGTTCCCCAGAGTAACATATGTGCTGGGATGCTTTCATGTCTACTGTAACAGCTAATATTGGAGATAGAGCCCTTAATTTTTTAAATATTGTAAAATCAAGTAAATGCAGGTGTGTAATTTCTTTCTTTCTTATTTGAGAATATATGTTCTGCAATATGTTCCGCAAATACCTTTCTATCCTCTTAAAAAACAGTTCATAAAACAGGAGAATATACCTCATTTTTCACAATCACTGCACCAGAAAGGTTCACTAATAAACACTGATGTGTTAAGATTAGGGAAGAACACTGCCTGAAAGATCAGCTTTATATCATGCTTTGAAGGTGACAGCATCTGGCTTTGATAGACTGTTGCAGAAATTCTGGGATGGTTTAAAGAGGCTACTCTTACTCCAGGTGTAAAAAATACTCATTTACAGGCATCTAGCAAAAGAAGAGAAGATTAAAGCATGTTGTATTTGTCTTTTTACCACTAGTCACAAAAATAAATTGGTGGAGAGATGTATTCAAGTAGTTAATTGAGCATTGCTTGTAATAAGAGGCATTTTCAGTGCTAGAAGTTAACCATGCTACTGCTAGCAAAAGGGAATTCAGAACATGCTCTTATACATCAAATCTCTGCTATGTTGTTTATGAGCAGCAATTTGAGATCAGGATTGGATTTGCTGAGGTATGTGAATTGTAAACAGTTTGCAGAAATGGCAACCAAGATTCCAGCATGCTTACGGTAGGCCTGGAGAGGTTTGTGAGGCCTTATTGTTCTTTAAAGTTAATTACCAGGTACAGTTAAATCCTAGGCCAAATTTTTATCTTACATCATGCAGGGAAGGCTGAATTTGATCTTTTGGAGGCATGTCAGTCAGTTGCTGGGAATATCATATGCATGGTCAGCATCAGATATGCTCGCTTATGCTATTCCAACACTGCTAAAGGAATCTCTCCTAGTATTTTGTGTTCAGCCCTGAGATGAATTCAAATAAATATGATGAGGTCCTTGTCTAAGGTCCTGTGTAGAGGACTCTTCTCACTAATAAAGCTTAATCAAGAAAGGCAAGTAAGAGCTCTCTTAAAATGATTCGGAAGGAACTGAAACCATTTTATGCAGTACTACAGTATCAAAACTTGTAAACTCACAAAATACATGATTTGGGAAAGAAACAACGTAATATGATAATTTCAATCAAAGCAAGTGCAGGAGTCCAAACTTTCAGTTTATTTGAAGATCACTAAGGAAAACAGACTTCCTGCTAATGGGTTTAAGTTGAAAGTGACAGGTTCTACTTGTGAGAAAAAGCTGAAACTCCCATGTTAACATTATCAGATAAAGCATCCCAGGAACAAAAGTGCAGGACAGGGACAATGTTTTCAGTGTTCAGTATCCAAGGTTTTAACAAACTTGCTGTAAGTTCTAAAGATATGAGTTGCCATTTGAAAAAAATCATGGCAGTACTCAGAGTTTGAGTTGCACAGTGTGCAGCTCTGGCCAGGGATTCTCTTGGTGCTTCCCCTCTCTGTAAAAGTCTACACAAGTGCGCTATGACAAGAATATTCAGTCAATAAATGGGGATTTGTAAGTTTAAAATAGCACCAGCTGAAATAGTAGGCTAGCATCATGTAAACGTTTTTGCACTTTAAATTCTGATGTCAAGTTTCTGGCAGCTGACACGGCCAACATTTTTTCAAGCCACTTATATAATGCAGGATAAGTACCGGACTTAGCAAAGAAAAGGAGAATGGAGCTTGACAGCTGAAAACTGCTCGTCGGCAGAAATAAAAAGGGACGGGCAAGCAGGTTTAAAGCGCGGAGTGGCCAGAAGCGGGGCGAGGTCGGCAGCAGGGGTGCTCCGGCCGGAGGGGCGAAGGGCCGGCGGCCNAACAAAAAACCCAAAAACAAAAACGCACAAACGAACAAAAAAAAGCCCAAAAATCCCTTAAAAACAAAACAACAAAAAGATTTAATAGGAGAAAAGTACGAAGGTTGACATCTGAAATAAAATAGTTGAGAAGAGGAACAAGTCCAAGGGCACATACAGAATGAGGGGTGAGGGGAAAGGAAGAGAAAGAAGCACAACAGTGGCTGGCATAAAGTCTTGTTTTCTCCACTCTTCTTAGAAATAGAGAAACAACTAGGAGAAAATCTGAGCCGGAGTATTATTACAGAATTTTTTTGCAGATGAGACAGGCAGGTTAAGGGAGGTGATTCTGCTCCTCTGCTCTGTCCTTGTGACACTCTACCTGCAGGGGAGCTGCATCCATCTCTCTCTCCGATCTCTAGCATGAAAAAGATATTCACTGTTGGAGAGGGTCTAGAGGAGGCCACGAAGCTAATGAGGGAGCTGCAGCACCTCTGCTATGGGGACAGACTGAGAGGGATATTGGGGATATTCAGGCTGAGGCAGGCAAGGTTCCAGAGAGACCTTACTGAAGCCTTTTAGTATTTAAACCTTTAAACCTTACTGAGGCCTTTTTGATTATAAAAAAGATGGGGAGTGTCTTTTTACAGCAGATAGTGATAGGACAAGGGGCAATGGTCAAACTAAGAGAAGAGAGATTTGAGTAAGTTATCAGGAGTAAACTGATACTCAGAGAGTGATGAGACACTGGAACAGAGAAGCTGTGGATGCCCCATCCTGGGAAGTGTTCAAGGCCAGGCTGGATTTGGCTTTGAGCAACCTGGACTGGTGAGTGGCATCCCTGCCCATGGAAAGGAGCTAGGTTGAAACCAGATGATCTTTAAGACCCCTTCCAATCCAAGCCATGCCCTAAGTTTTAGGATGCCTATTTTCAGCTATTTGTAAAAATTTTACCTTTTGTTCATATTTTTCTTACATTCATTGAGAAGAGGTTTTTCCTAAGAATCTAATTAATTGATGCTACTAGATGGGACCACTTTCTAGATATTTTACTTGAGGCTGAATAATTTCAAGATGGTTTGGGGTTTGACTTCTCATGGTTGAGATTCTCATATTACTGAGATGAACCTTATTTTCATTTTAAGTTCTTGGAAATGAATGGAGTTGTTCCAAGTTAAAATTAATTTGTTCAGAAACTTTGCCCTTAGATCAAAAAAATAGAGTTCAGAGTTATTAGCAGAATTTTGAATAATCTGTTCTGTTGTTTTGCTTATGGAGCAATCTGTCTGAGTCATATAATTATGCTTTTTATGGACCAATTTCTTTTTAAATGTCATGCTAATATATAACCCTTGCAATTCTCAGGAAAAAATTCTGAGGATCAGATCTGAGTAATGAAGTTACATCTTTGGAATTTGTCAAGGTTTTCCCCTCACAAATCAACTTTAAAACTCCTTTTCAAAGGTGTTAATTGCCCCATTTACTTCAACAGGTAGAGTCTGAAATCTGCTGTCAACACTCAACTTCATGAACTTACTTTGGTGCTGCTGCACTTGCCTCACACTGCCTGAAGTGCCAGAAACAATACCTGTCAAAGGTCTCCAGCTTCATCTCTCCTCTTTAATGTTCTAATTACTGCCTACTATTGCAAAAATACCTGGGCTTACTTCTACAGTCAGACCAGTCTAGTGAAACTTTTGAAGGACCTGCTTTAGATACAGTATTTGCATCAGAGATAGAGCTGAGCAAAGTATGAAGAATATGCTTACTTTGAAAGCCTGCATGTAATCTCAAAGTAGTTGATCATGCAATTAGATGCTTCCAAAGCATGTTTTGGATTTAACAGCTCTGGAGTTACATTTTTGCAGAGATTGAAGTTGTAATAAGGACTGGAAAGGCTGTGAAACAACCGTCTTAAATAGACCAGGAATGTCAATAATTCAGTATGCAATTCCTTCAGTTAATGCTGGCTTTTGCAGTCACTTGTGGTACCCATGCAGCTGAAGTGTTTTTGAACAGAAGAAACGCTGGATACAGTCTTTGCATGCATTGTCTTTCTCAGTCTTACTGCCCACTCCAGTCAGCCTCAATTTTTTCAAATGCCAATTAACAGGTGTGAGAAATGCTACTTCTTACCCAGGGACCGATGTCTGCATAACAGTGATACTATCTTGGCAATCCAGTCTGCAGCATAAATATCATGGTGTTTGAGCCCTTGGGGCCTGTGGAGTTTACAACTATGCTGTCAAGATCTCTTCGTTGGGATAGTCCTTGAAGTCCTGCCAAGATGTAGGGGACTCTGGTGCTTTTATGTGATCCCAAGCACAGCTCTGGCTCCAGGAGTCAACACTCTTGTCAGGCTGAGTGATGGTGTGAATCTCAACTCGCGAGCTGAGATTCCAGCAGGGAGTGTGACAGTGCATGCTTGCATGATGATGCCAGAGAAGCAGGTGACACTGGCAGATAGCTGCAAGGAATAGTAACTGGGTGGCTTCTTGTTACATATCCTCAGAACTTCACAGGATGGAATTTGAGAGAGAGGAACAGTTATAAAATGAGGTTACAAAATCCGGATGTCCTGATCAATTCGAGACAGTTGTAAGGTACCTAACACTGCATGCACAGGCAAGAACAGCATTCAGCACTGGGTCAGGATCTGTTTGCATCATATTTTGACTAATCCAAGGATTAATCACATTGCAAGTCAATGAGCTGTTACACTCTTCCAGGCTCCCCAGAGACTGCCTGGAGAGAAAAGAAGGGGTCGGTATGTCAAAATAGTGACACAAGGAGGCGCAAAACAAGTATGTTTTCCTTGTAATAAAAAACTGCACAGGCCCGAAGTATTTAAACACAGCTTGTAAAGAAAAACAAGAGTTAAAAGGGCACAGTTTGTCTCGGCCACATCCCAAAAAAGTCAGGAAAGTTGGATCAGTTCAGAATTTGACCTTCTTCATATACAATAAATGGAGAAAAAGAGCAGTAGTTTGTAGTCTGAAGCACTTCACACTTGCTAGCTCTCAGGAATCCTGAAAGCCTTCAAAAGTGACAGGACTATTGCAATACAGGACATTACTAACAGATTTCTGTGTAATACATTAATTTCTGCTGGTGTTAACCATGAATATTTAGATAGCAGCATGCCTGCTTTTCACCAGGATCAGAATTCAAAAGCAAGTTCAAACACAGCAATTAAACAGACATATTCATTCTGCTAACAGCTGTGGCTGATTTTGTAGTTATCCTCAAGCTCTACTACCTGCCACAAATAAATGTACTAAAATCTTTCAGCTTAGCCATGAAAGATCTGCTGAATGTCAAGTGGTTGTTCCACTATCTTGGTTTTCCAACTATTTATTCAAGGGTATAAGCCTGTGAAGGTCTTTGTGAATGCTTCCACTGGCACCAGCAACTAGCCGTGCAGTTCTAGAAGGGTGAGGGAGCTTGCTAGACCACTCACTGCTTCTGAAAAGCTTTTCTCTTCACCCCAGTATGAGGGTTAGTATCCAGATGAGACAAAAATCAACAACAGAAAACATACCAGAGAGATACCATTAGTGGATGTATTGTACCTTTCCCTGAACTGACCTTCAGGGACAAATGCATTTATATAAGTGCTTGTTTGAAATGGCTTTTGCAATAAACAAGGCTGTTAAGTTTCACCAGTCTCTTTTAAGACTCCATGAAATAAATCCATGTTCAGGATCAGTTTTGCAATTACTCAGTGTCCTTGACCTCTCACAGAGAAGGACTGCTCTGATGAAACACTTCTGGCAGGATTGTCCCAGTTTCAATACATGCTGAGTACCTTCTGTCCACTGAAACACACAAAAATTCATATAAACTACATATTCAGAACAAACATTGTTTTCCCTGATAAGATTAATTTTGAGCTCAATTCTACAAGATATTTTCTATTTACTGGAAACCTCTGGTTAACAGAGCTGATGGTATTCAGCAGCCCTTTGTAAAAGTGAGCCCCTGTGAAAAGCACTTTAAGTGTTGATTTCTTAACAAATATGAAATAAAGCAAAAATGAATTCACAGGTCAAAGTGATTTCTCCATAAAGCATCAAGCAAAATTACTCAGTTAGGTTAAGCCTGTGAATGGAAATCTGTGTTGTACTACTCAAGGACAAGGAAAGTTTTAGCAAGGTTAAGTACAAATACATTTAAATTCCATTTAAAGTTTTAAAAGGACCTGTTTGTGCCTTATCACATGGCTCCTAATTAAGCAGTCTCACACTGTCAGATGAAGATGAGGTGGAGGTAACCTGCAGAGGAGAAACAGGTTGGTACTACAACATGCTGTTCTTGTTGATGTTCACAGTAAACAAGTGGTGATAACTTAATGGGATACAGTTACAGCATTCAGATTCAAAGAGTATTCCCAGCACTCTGAGAGACGGAAGAATAAATAAGTTTACAAGTTGAGAGATTTAGCTAAACCAAGATCTTCCGTGAGCCTGTGGGAACAGATTTGGCTTTATAAAAGTCAATGGTCATGTGGTTCTGGAATAACTGTAAAGATGCCCACACCAAGGAGCTGCAGCTGCTTCTTTCTGCTGTCTTTTGCCCTTGAGCTACCTTTATTTCAGTCCAACCCAGCTCAAGACCACAGGTACATACCAGCCACCAGCTTTGCTTTTACTTCTGCAGTCAACAGAAGTTGGCACTGTGCTGAAACACTGGGAACAGAGCTCCTTCCAGTGAGAAAGATGTGCTTTATTAATTCCCTTCAAATTTTAAAGCATTTTGTATGGAAAATGTTTTCAGGTTTTTTTCCTCAAAGATGTTTGCAGAGAAATCTGTGCTGATCCTGTAATTCTTTTTATTTCCCCTTCAGGATCTATGCATCTACTAGCATATTAAAAGAATTCTCTTAACTTTCTTCATCACTATCAGTTTGTATCCTGCTGCATTATGCTAAGTGAAGCATACTGAATACAAATATAGAGAGAAAGCAAAACCAGCTACTCGTTTGCAAGCACTCACACTATGGTCTCAGGTAGCTGTAACCAGCAATCTGCTCTAATCCTATGCCTGTGTGGGTCATAATCTTGAGCAGCAACTGCTGCTGACACTGTTCAGTGTGTGGAGCGGTGACTCCATCCTGATGGCAGTGGGTAAATGATACTGCCACCCACAGGCACCTGTTCTGCCCACGTGGCAGCCTGCTGCAGCAGTCTGTAGGGACATGGCAGCCACCTCCAGGCACAGGGCAGCATGCCCTCTGGAACAGGGGAGTCTGGCTGCTCCTGTGTGCACATACTCCTCTGGGTCTCAGCTCAAGCACCCAGGCTATAATGCAACTCAGAAACTTGTGCACTGCAAGCCTGGAAATGCAGATGAGCAAAGTCTCTACAGCAATGCCTTCAAGGCTGAAGAAGCCATGGCTAATCTCCATGCAGGGTCCTACTTAAACTTTATAAAACCTAATTCTCTTCTCAAGCTATCCCAGGACTCCAGACGCTGCTTTAAACAACATTGTTTAGAATTACTATGCTCTTCCCTGCAAGGGGATGGGAGACACAACTTAGCAAGATGAACCTGCACCTCCCTGCCTTAAGATTCCTCAGATATACCTCCAGCAAAAAGAACTGTAAAAGCAATTTCCTTAGACACATGGGAGTACGATTACAATTTCACCACATCATTCCAAATGTTCCCAAATGCAGGGCAAAATTGTTCTTAACATTAGGGTGTGACCCAAAAATAGGTTAGTACTGAGCTTTGTGTCTGCTACCACCAAATGCACTGCTGAATCTAAGTGGAAATTTTACATTACTAAAATGAATTCCTATTGAAAAATTTTACAGGATGCTCTTTATTTAGGACATCTATTTCAGAAAAATGGATACTGTATGATAATGATTAAATTATTTGTCCGACTTCATTTTACTCTCTATCATACTTCGCCCTAACTATCACCCTGTTGGAAAAGAAAGGTACTATATAAGTTTCCCAAATGAGCAGGTATTACCTTCAGATACTTCAGGCTGCTGTTCCACCATTTCCAGATAGAAGGATGAAGTTTTTCTGTGGCCATAGGTGAAATGTGGATAGGGATAGGGTTAGGAAAGCTGAAGGCAAATGTGAACGCAGAGAGGAGGAACTGAGGACATCAGGAAGTTACTGAATTGTGCTATGCACATCAGAAGGAAGCAAAGTACTTTGGGATGTCTTTGATTCAGGAACTATTCCTAAAGTTTCATATGTTGTGCTTCACCAGAAACTCCTTTTATTCAGCTGTGATTGAACCTCTGTAGGATGATACTAAGACATTGGGAGGATCATATTTCTGGAATTACAGTGGCCAACATTGCATCCTCAGTGCAGGTGTGCAATGTGCTCCTTTGCACCTCTCCAACTCAGCTTGGCCTAAGCCTCAGCTCACCAGAACACTGCCTTTCGTTAAGGGTCAGAGAAAATCCAAAATTTAACTGCTCCTATGACTGAGAAAGGATTAGGAGATTTTTCTGGACTAGGAATTTAATTCTGAAGACAGCCAAGCAACCATAGGCTCTGTGATCTTTGGGCCATACCAGCTGTTATACGACACCACAGAAGAATGGTCAGCTGATGGATGATTAAGAGCTGGCTTTAGGCTATTGTGACAAGGAACAGTTACTTTCTTCTTGCCAAGAAAAAATCTGCCTTAGTCCCAACCACACAGTTGCCAACACAAGGAAATTCCTTTGTTTTCAAAGCCAGGTGATGCTTGGCACTATCAGAGTGGAGCTGTTCTCCACATCATCTGCTCACTGTATTTCCATGGACATCTAATGAAGAATAGGAATGCAATATAAATCACATACTACCTCAATATGCAGTATATTCCCTGCCTAGACCAGCCCTCTACTGAAATGGATGCCTTGCTGCAGTCAGCCTCAGCAGGTAGCTTTTGTTATAAAGGGTGTTCAGGTCAGGACCACCAAACTAGCTGAGTGCAGATCTGGCAAGACCAGTCCAATCCTCAGCTACAGACAAGTGTAGACAGGGATGTAAGCTTAGAGCGCAAGTTTAAACCTCATGCAATAAAAAAAAATATACATGCAGATATATTTATGTACATACATATATATATATACATACACAAGAATGGATTAGACTTATTGAGGGAAAAACAGGTAACAGATCCACAGTATTTTAAAAAAAGATCAAAAACAAAACAAACAAACAAACAAATAAAAAACAAAACCAACAATAACAAAACAACAATGACCAAAAAAAACAAACAAACATAAAAACCAAATAAAAAACCAAGCAGAACTTCACTTATTTAAATAAGATGAGGCTCTGACTTATCCTGTGCCTCCAAAAATAAATGTAAATCAAGACATTTATTTATCTAGTTTGGAATTTTTACTATGTGTGGTCTACTGTGTGTAGTTGTACTGTGGTAGGACATTTAGCTCTTTTATAAAATGAAAAAAACCCTTCCTAATTCAATTTTCCTCCTAATTCAATTCAGAAATTTGCATTCAGTTCCCAAAAGTGTTCTATCTTTGAGCTTTAGGAAATGAAGAAAGTGTTTGAACTTTAGAAATTCCTTGCATCATTAGTTTTAGCAGATGCACAATACAGTAATCATCACAAGTGCTGTAACACTCATGTAGCTGACATTTTATTAAAAAATGGAAATATACAGATGTGCTAATCCCTGCAAAGTGCACATGCATCACCACAGATGACTTTTTATTCTTAGGCTATGGTGACCAAGGGAACAAATGTGTGGGCATTAATGATTTCCCCTGCAGTGTGCTACGCTAGGTCATCACCAGTGCACGGTGTTTATTCTGGTTGGATAAAATGCTCTGGGCAAGTAACATCAAAGAATCTGCAAAGCTGGTAGTTGGGGCTTTTCTGTTCTTCTAAAATGCACCCAAAGGATTATTACAATCTGTTCACATGGCTGTGTGAGACAGCCCCTGATTGGTAAAGTGTACAAGCTTCAACTGATTTCTTGTAGAACTGCTGTTGTAATTTTCAGTCATGCCTCCCAACCCTTCATAAAATATACAGCAGGTATTATTTATACTTAAGGATATCAGGCCTGTGAAAAGTGGAAACATAAGTTGAACAGAGGTGCTGACATTTTGTCCAGCATTGTGGATGACACAAGCAGCCAGATCACTAAGTGAATAAACAGAACTTTTTATTTTCCCGGCAGCTTGCGAGCTCTGGTTATTTCTGACACACCTGCAAGGTCTCTGTGGAGCTTAAGATAAGTGTCTCACAGAGAAATTTTGACTTAAACATACATTTTGTGTGTGGGATCTGATTTTGGAAGAGATGGGCCAACAGTACTATTAGAGAGCCAAACCAAAGGACTGAGAGCTTGTATATGTACCAGTTAACATCAAACCCTTGCTTGTGAGGGAAAGTTTATGTGAGCACTCCTCATGAAAAAGGTACAGCTGCATATTAAGGCAGATAAAACCTACATTTGGTTTCATATGCTCTCTGAGTCTTAGGACATTAGGATTAAAAGAGAGAATGTCTGTTTTGCCCCATTGCCTATTCCACAAACAAAATCATCACCACTTTCATGAGGACAAATTATAAAGCAGCAGTTCCATTGCTCATAAAGAGCCTGCTGCTTCTGCTCAGAACCCTCAGCCTGTGTGGTGCACTACTCTTTACAGCATAATTCCCTTGCAAGATAAAAACAAGGGTGATGAGTTAAGCCCAGCAGGGAAATGGTTGTTTCTTCTTCTTCTTCTTCTTCTTCTTCTTCTTCTTCTTCTTCTTCTTCTTCTTCTTCTTCTTCTCCTTCTTCTTCTTCTTCTTTTTTTTTTACTAGAGGTTGAAAGTTCGTTCCTTCACTGAAAGAATAAACAAAGCCAAGACCAGCTGAGGTATTTGTGCTATCTCTTTCTGAATATGCCAGAGAATGTACCAAAAAAGCCTTCTTTCTCAGGAAAGATTATTACCCAAATATATCAAAAAATATTTGCTATCAGACAACGTTTTCACCTCCCCAGTCATAAATGAAAAAAAAATTCTTTTCAATTTGAATAGTACAAAGAGAACAACTATTTTTCTTGTAGTAGTAATTGGAAGCATCTCCACAAATGTGTTACTTAGCTCTATTTTCTTCAGTACCCAGAAGGAAGCAGGCTTTTTAATGAGATGACAGTTGACTAAACTTCATTTACCTAATAAAGTCGGTGGGAAGCAGAGAGGCAAAGGTGCAAATGCTACTGATGCTAACCCTCCATTAATCAGATAAAGACATCAGCAAAAATGTCAAATGGGGAATTCTTCCATTTGCTAATTCTTTCCCTTGGGAATATGTTATGGGTATGGTCAGGATCTGGAGTGGGGGGAAAGCCTAGAAATGGTGCTATTTATTAAATCACAGCCCTGCAAATCATGAACTGCCTGCTATTTAGTTTCCTCTTCACGCTTAAGGTTTTAACCTGGTTTGCAATAAATGTCAGGTCCCCAAGAGTTTCACCTAGTCACAGGGGAGCCAGTGAGAGTTCTGCTATCATCACAGATCAACTATCATGCATAAGAGTACTTAGCATCACCTATTAAAAAAAAAAAAAAAAAAACAACCAAAAAAAAACACACAACAAAACAATCTGTCTCTTATCTTTCCTTTGAGGACAACATGGCAATCACCTTTCTCCATGGGACGCAGGCAGTGCTACCTGCAAGTCCAGGTTGTGGCTGAAGATGAATAAAGAAAGGGAGGATTGGGCCAATGGCAATATTCATTCCCTAGCATTCTACTGGTCTTCCAATGTGTCTGTTATTAAGAACTTGGTATTTTTGTAATACTTGGATAATGGACAGCAGGTGTTTCTATGGTGACATATTGAGAACTCAAAGATTAATGTGACATTTTACTATTTCCATTCTGGTATCTCTGTGCTGATAAATGCTTGGCAATCTCGCCATCCCATTAGTAATATTAAATACCGTGAACCTAGGGTTTAGGGAGATATAAACCATTTTAAAATTGAATGTGACCAATAAAATATTCTCTGGGCAGTTTTCCAGGGTAAACACTCTCCAAACTCACTATCAAAACATGGTGAAGAAAAGAGCTACTAGATATTTCTTTCACAATTGAGAGTAAGGGATGTGAGTTTTTGAAGTAACCTTTTATGAACAAGCATGGAGATGAACATGCAGATATTTCTGGTTTCAAATACTGCAGCATGAATCAGAAATGTTTGGAGGAGCTTCATTTAGATTTTCCTATCAGTGTTGGATTGAATCTTTGGCAAATGGAAGCCTCTTTGTTATATCACTCTGTTCTGACAAACTCCATTCCTCTCATCCATAAAAGATGGCATTGTTTTTGTAAAAGAAAACTGAGGGTAAAGCCCAACAAGCAGGAAAATAGCTGAATTAAGGCCTTGGTGGGGGCTTTTCTTTCACACAGAAACCTTTCTTATACAATTGCAAGGCTGAGATGTGGTAATGACCAGCCTGATGAAGTCAGTCCCTGTTCCAGTACTCGTTCTCCAAGGTCATCCAATGCATAAACTGGGCTAAGAACATAGAAATTGTGTCCTATAAAGCAACAGTTTACTATTTATCCAGGTTCTTGGGATTCCTAAAGCTTTTCTTTTTTATGGGGAACATCAGTAGGCTGCTCAAACCAGGCAATTTTTGAGACCTCATACAAAATAAGGTATGCACAAGTCAGCATCAACAGACAGGTTTGAGTGCTTCGGAGGCCTTTGGGAAGGGTTCAGAAATTCATCCAGGACTCATGATGAACTTTAACATTTAAACATTTTTTCAAGAGAGAAAAAAAAATAATTCAAACCCCAAATGAATGGGAGTAGAACATGACCCCAGGAAAGGTCATTAAAGCAAGAGGCACTTTTCCACTCTGTTTGCTTTAGACACTAGAATGCAATCAGGATGCCTGGCAGCTCTCCACTCCTACAAGCACCTTAGTAGCATTACATTTAGATGTGTATATCCTACTGCCTTATGTCTCAGCCATAACAGGATCTTTTCTCTACCCTGAATAAACAAAGTCTGATCTTTTCCCCTCATCACTTCTATTTCAGTAGAAATAAAGAAGTCTGGTTATTGGTCTTGACTCCAGTAAGCTGCTTTCCCCTATATGTGGGCTGAGGCACACAAAATGCTGAGCTCTTTCTGGACAAAATTTGAACCTGGACTCAAGATGACACAAGCAAAAGCAGATTTGCTCAGACCTACTTTGTTGGGGACACTTCCAAGAAAGCATCAAACAGAAGGGGAAGTGTTTTGAAACAGCTGAGAGAGAACCTTGTGAAGCACTGACCACCACCAGTACCTGTAAGGTCTGATGGGAAGGGTGAATGTGTTGGGCATGGAGTTGAACTGGAGTTGGCTTCGCAGCTCAGCTGTGCTTAAATTTAAATAGGCAGTATTTAATCTTTTCTTCTCCTCTTACCTTCCCTTATAGTCACACAGGGCTGTCCCATGTCCCCACCTAGCCCCCCAACAAATTTAACACCACTGATGAGAACCAGAGAAGGCACAACAAGAAAACTTCCACACAGACTCTAAAGCCACATAAAGAAAACAGTAGTTTGCAGATTGACACAGTATATTAAAAGAAGGAAAAGGATCACAACAATGTCAACTTTAACAAAGGTAAGCAAAACTTTAATCCCAAAGTATTTTCACAATAATTGCCAGTCTGAAAAACATTAGAATGAAACAAGTGATTACTGTGGACTTTACATATGGGTTCTAACTCACCTCTTTCCTCAGGTGACTGCCTAAATGTGAAATTTTGAATGTTTAGATATAGAGTTAAATATCAGTAGGGCTGATTCCTCAAACCCCCAAGATTCCTCTCAGGTGACCAGACATCCTCATGTCCAAATGCCACTCCATAGGAAGGTCTCTTTACAGAGGCTTATGGGAAGGGGTGAGTCTGAGAAGCAGAACTGCTCACCTTTCTCATCCACATATCCTTTCTCTAGGACACTCTAACACCCTCTGATGATATCCACTGGATTTAACCTATTCAGACAGCAGAGTAACCTGATTTGGCATCTGCTGTTGCCATTCAATAAGAGTTTCCTCTCCCATGTCCATAAGTCATTGTTAAATGAGGACATGAACAAGGCAGCTTCCTATTTCTGTCCTCCTTGATGACCCATAAACATGAATTGCTTTGATGGCTTTCAGCCCTTTTCCAGAAATAGGTGTCCCTAACACTGGCTCTTCCCAGTCTCTTCCTGATTTCTTTCAGAGCAGGCCTGTGGAACCATGCGAGTGCTGCCCCTATACAGAGAAGAGATTGTGAGAGGTAAGACTTTCACTGCACACAGGAAGAGGACACACCAGGAGGCTTCTTACCTTACTCTTTCCTCCTAAGAACAAGAGTTCCCAGGAGCCAGGTAAGCTTGGTCACAGATTCAGCTTCTCTGCAAAATTGTCTCTTAGCAGAACATGTTTGATTAAAAAACTGTACAGCACACACACTCAGCTGCCCACAAGTTGGCTGGGACTCAGGAAGACCCAAAGCTGGGTTTAAAAATCTGTTCTCACAGCTTGAAAGTAATGCTCCTAAACTAAGGACAGTGTCACACGGGGACTGATTAACAGAGTTTGCCACTGATTTTGGAATGTAATTACCTCGTATCACTGAAGGTTAATTTCAGTTAAATAGATCATAGCAATATCCTTTGAGTCTGAGTAAGCTGATATAAGATGAAGCTGCCAGTTCAGTGATTTAAAATTAGAGCAATGCTCTCCCTCCTTCAGGCCCCCCAGCATCATTCTTGTTACCACATGCTAACCCCGCTGCAATCTGATGCTGTACCCGATCAAGAATTGCTATGCTCAAGTGGGAGGCAGTGAGAACACAAGAACCACTGCTACAAAAGTCAAATAGAATTTTCTTTATTGCAAAAAAGGATGAAGAAATAAGAGGGTTTGTTTCTGCAGCATTGTGACAGTACTGAGTGCAACTCCTATGTACAGCCCTTTCTTTGTAGGACAGGTATGCGCCCTCTCTTGAGGAACTCCCCAAAGAGAGCACAATACAACAGCTGTGAGGGGTATCTGGAAAAGAGAAGTAGGCAGACAGGCACTAAAGGGCTAATAAAGAATAAATATCCTTTCATTAAAACCAGATAGCTAAAGGAAGAGAAACTCAAAGAGCACATTTGCTTATGACCAATTATTAATAACCCATCAAATTGAAAAGCAATTCCTTCTCAGACTTGTGGCAGCCTAATTCTCAAGGAAGGACATTCTGATGCCCTTCTCCAATGCATCAAAGCCCTTAGCCTTTGTCCACTAGTGTTTGCACATCACTGCCTGGCCATGCCAAGCCTGCTCACACACAGGCAAAATAGCAATGTCATGGCTGGTGGTTTGGCCCTTAAAACACAGCAACTGAGCCAGAAGAATACAGGAGAGTCTGTCTCTTGGGCCATTTGGGTGGTGCCTCAATGGAGACAAAATTATTTTCTTTTAAACATCAGCGTTCAGCATCCCCTACTTATGTATATGGACAGAGTACAGCAGAGCTGTATCCCAATGTTTCCCAGTTATATTACATGGATATAAGAGATTCCACTGGCTTTTATGGCCCCTTTCCACTGTTTGCTGTCTTGTTACATGACAGGTCTTAAATTCTCTGTAAGCTTTACGCCAGAACAAACAGCTCCAGTGCACAAAGGGTGAAAAAGCAGTGGCAGACCATGTCACACACAGAGCTAGGACTGGAATCAGTTAAATGTCACTCACATACCAGTCATATGGAGTCAATTTCTGGGATAACACACATATCCAAAAAGCCTGTTCAGCTTTTAAAATTATCAATAATAGACCTTTTTAGTGGTTACATCTAGTAACCCACTAGGAATCCTTGATAAAAAACTTCCCTTCCCCCCTTCTATTACCTAGAACTTGTAAACCAAAAGCACTTTCTTTTATATTCTGCATAATTTTTAAGGATGCAATTTTCCATTTCTCTGTACTGACTGAATTCTATATCTTCAAAGCAACTATTAATTTTCCTCTGCCCTAATGTTTTCCTCTTTGCCTAAGCTTTTTTCCCTAATTCCCTTTAAAATGTTCATTTGCAGATGCTTTCCTGTCACCTGGTATCACTCAAAATTTTACTACATTCATCTTCAGCTTTGTTGACTCAGTTCTACTCTCCTGGAGATCTGAGTAGGATGATATATGCATTGCAGTCAGTAGAAAAATATAAAACTGTTTTGAGAGAAGAGCCAGATGGAGAAAGACATATGAATCCTGGGCATATGAGGACACACTTGCAGTATTGACCCTGAGGGGTTTCAAAACAGTTAATGCTGTCACTGGATTGAAAACTCTGTTTTATGCTAGTAGCACATAAAGCTACAACACACACTCTCATCTGTGGTTGCCTGCAACTTATCAATAAGTATTTATAATACACTTTTCACATAACTGACCTTCATACTCTGAGTTCAGCATGCCCATTACTGCTTTGTGCTGCAAGATGTATCTGTTGTTTAATAAAACTCTTATTAGCAGCAACCTGAGAAATGTGCAATCACATCCTTTCTGTTTGGACAGTGTCTTTTTCTTGCTTTGTGCTGTGGAAGCTGAAGGGGATACAGCTAGGATGACTAGCAAGGTTTTCCATTCTTTTTATCAGAAAACTTTAATCTGTGATCTAAATTTTACCTCGTAATAGTTTGATTTTACAACTGTCTTCACTCACAAATTGAAGTCCCTGCTCCTACCAAGAGGAAATGTGGCCTCTCTTCCCTGTATTAATTTTAATGCCAAATGGAAGAGTTTCACGAGAGGAAGCAGCCAAAGCTCTGTACGTCTTAACTAAAATGACATAACTCAAAGTAGAACTTGACATTTCTCTTGTAACTCCAAAGTATTAAGTGGGGAAAGGTTTTGCTTTCACCAAACTATCAGCTGAATATCGGGTTCTTCTGAAAGCATCTTTCATACTTCCATACTGAAAATGAAAGACAGGCTGGCCACAGGTATGGGCTATCAGCAGCACCAGAACTGTCAGCTAGACATAGAAGTGCCTTGGAGTTTAAACCCACTTTGTTTGGACAACTTCCCCTATGACTAGACCTCAGAGAAGCCATTAACCATTTGCAGTGCAGCCTAGCAAGGCACTGTGGGGCAGAACCAAGTTCCTCCTGGGGAAAGCCTGCAGTGTGACACTCCTGTCTTGCATGGCCTGGGGCAGCTCTTCTTCCTGGTGCCAGGGGCACCTTTGCCTAAGGTGAATCCCAGTTAAATTGTGGAGCTGCGTCAGCCACCAAAGGATGCGTGCTGCCAGCTCTCAGCAGGACCTCTGTGGTTGTGCATCTGAAGTGTTGTTCCCCTCTCCTCGCCATGGGTGTGCAGGACATCAGGAGGGCAAGAGAGATTACCCAGCCTTGTACTCAGCAGTGCTCCGGGAGACAGAAGGGGACACACGGACACACCTCTCTGCTCCCCTCTCCTTTCCTCTTTCCGGGCACTGGAGAACACTGGCCATAGCTGACATAATGAGGGTGTTGGAACACAAAGCATTAATATTTCAGAGCCTGCTTCCTCTGGTAACATGTGTGACAGCTCTTTACCAAGTGTTGCACATCAGTGCGCAACTAAACATGCCAAAATCCATGAGGCAACAGATCACACATTTATGAGGTGTTCAAAGGGAAAATGTGATGTCAACTCAACAAAGGCAGCCCAAGTACATGCACAAGAGATGAGATAAGGACCTTAAAGAGTTAATAGGACCAGTAGGATACTATTTTTGGACTGTCCTGCATGAGGAGACAGCAGATTTTCTTAGCATGTCAGTGACCTTCTCCTTCCTACATTTATCTATGGCTGCATATAAGACTCTGCTCATGAGAGTTATCACTGGAGCCTTTAAAAAGCCCATAAACCCAAACACTACATGGGAGATGGGACACTAAAAGGACAGGGTGAAGGATTTTCTTAACTGATTCATCCCTAAGACCATTTTGGTATGCTCTAGTGACATACAATAATAAAATTTGCACAGTGCTGTTTTACATCAGAGAAATTTATGGTTTGGGAAAGCTGCTGTGAGAACAGCCCTGAAGAGACCCGCTTCTGAGAGCAGTGGCCACAGCAGCAATGCCATGCCCAAGCTCACTGCAGGCATGGTGATGGTTTCCTCCTGCCTCTGTGAGGTGCAGGCAGCCTCCAGCCAGTAGCAAACCAGGTACTGCTTATGAGAAACTGTCTGGGATCAAATGATGGGGTAAAAATTAAGAAATTAAAGTAATCATTCAAGTACTTTCAGACATTAATTATTTTAAAATGTTACCCAAATGTGATGGTTCAAATTGGAAAGTCCTGGGTTGCACCACAGCAAAGAACAATGACATACATCAGCTCTCCTTGGAGGAAGGACAACAGATGGGAGTTTATCATAATGTGACATTTTCAAACGTGCCTATGCTATTTCAGAGTCTAATGTAAAAAAAAGCTGGCCCTAGTTACTCTGTATTTCCAGAAATCATCATTCAAGTTGAGCACGTTTTAAATTCTGTTTCTACAGGATTCAACTAGTATTCAGCAACACTTTTGAACGGAAATAGCCCTTTAGAAGATTTGAAGATTTGCTTGTTTATAAGGAAACAATTCTCCCATTGCAAAATTCTACATATTGAGTAAATCACATTGTCTGGTGATTCATTTGGCAATTTGTCTGCATAACAGATACAAAAGACTTCCAGCTGACAACACACCTGGAGCTTCTCCTCTGCAACACACGGTGGGTGGCAGTAGAGGCCTGGTAGACAGGGCAGAAGCAGCCTGAGTCACTGAGATGTTTATCTAGATGTTAGCAGATGTTGCGGGTGACTTCTCATATTGTTTTGTCCCGCTTAAAAGGAAAAAGAAAAATAAAGTTTTCTTGTAACTAAAACAAAAGAGACAAAACTGGTTGAGAAATAAATTCTTGTTCAGCACCCCATCCAAAAGTGTTCATGTACTTGTAGCAATATGCATAAGGGACTCAGATTTGTTTGATGCTAAGCATGAGTAGAGCTTGTAGAGGCTTGAAAGACATTGTACCTTCTATGTAATGGCAAGTATTTGCCTTTTAGGTACTCGCTGTTTGATGCAGCCTGCTAAGCATTCAGTCTTGAGAAGAAATGTTAGAGATGTCTACGATAGAAATTGTCTCAGTGTGGACAAATCAGCAGCAGTAGTCAGAGATCAGGTGGTGGCTAGCAGATGTTACAAAATTACACCCAGGTCCTGACAGCATGGTATCAAGGTTTTAATGACAGCCATTCCCAAGACATCCCTAGCTCAGAACACCTGTCAGAGGGAAACCTTAATTGAAGTCTGCATCCATCAAAGATGAAATCTTTAAAATTCAGGAACTGGAAGCTAAGAGATAACTGTGGTCTTATATGTGCTTTCATGCTCTAATGGTTTTGTCCATTCAAACATTTTTGTGCCATCCCAAAAAATACTTGGAAGCACAGTGGCAACCTTCTGAATTTTCACAAAGGATGAGGTAAAAGCACAGTGATTTCCTCCTAATTCATCTTCCAGCACAGGGACCCAACAGGCTGCTTTGCAAGCACTCACAGTATTCAGATCCCTGTACTAAAAACTGACCTCAAAAACAAGTAGGATGGAAGAGTCACCTAAATATCTCTCCTGTGCCCAAAACGTGGTGGCTCACCTAGGACTAGGCTAGCACAAAGGAAAACTCGTGGCTCAGTGAGCCACAGGGATGTCAGTCAGGCTCTAAAACAGCCTTTATATGAAGCTGACTCGAGTTTATCAACTTTTTTATATATATTTCAGTGAATCATTTCCATATAATTTGCATTCTTCTTTTTTCCTGAAATTCTTATGTAATTTTGCTTTGGTTTTGTGGATTAAAAGTTTATAAAATTATGTGAAAAAGTAAAATTTCCCATTGCAAAAAAAAACCAAATCTCCTATTGTAACTCCTCTTTATTGGGGTGCACAATTAGAGCCAGCACTACAGAAAACACTAGAAATATTAGTAGGAATAAAAAGCATTAACTACCAAGCAATAACAGAAATTCAAAAAGGAATATTAGGTTTTCATAAAAAAATATTTTTGTCAGTAAAAATCCATCAGAATACTTTGCAGCTTGCACAGATTTGGGTCAATTAAATCCGCTAGACAGAAAGGACAGAAAGACTAGAAAGGACAAAAGAAGTGCAATCTGATTTCACTAAACTTCTGTCTTTTAATGTGGATGTCTGTTTTACATTAGTGGATTCATTCTTATCTCAGGACTGAGCATATCTTATTCTTCTAAGTGTACAAAAAATAATTAACTTATCAGAAAAAAAAAGAAAAGAAAAAAGAAACATAATTTCTTTGAAATTCTGTAGGACAGCTGTCAGTACCCATGTATCTGGTGAACACAGTTTTACTTCAAATGGTGCATTTGAATGTGACTTTGTGGAAATCATGCTGTCACTGTGTCTGAATGGAAAAGGTTTAAAATCATTTATATTCTGACTGTTCCTCTGGATTTCAGTATCACAAGTCACAATAAAAATTTAACTCATTTATAAGAGTAAAAGCTTTGAAGATTGCATTGTTGGGAGGGTTTTGGTTTGATTTTTTTTCCCTCCTTTTTCTCCTCCTTAGACTTTCATATTAAAGGTTTTGTTGTGAAAGGAATAAAAAGCAACTTCCAGTCTGTTGCTTGACTATTTAGGACAGATGTGCTGCCAAAGTCCAGCACACTGTTTTAACTGCTTACACATGTACTCCAGATGAGTTTATTGGTGAAACCTAGGTTTTATTCTTGGTCATATGGCTATGAATTAAAAATACAAAATAAAATAACAGGTTCCTCCTACTCTTGCTTGTTAAATTAATCTACTAACTAAACTATTTTTCTTTCTTCCTCTCTGTTTAAATTTGTCAACATAGGCTGAAAGTCCAAGGCTGATGTAGATAAGGAAATATTAAGGAGGAGTTTCAGTTAAGACTCAGTTAAATTGGATTAAAGATCAACTGGTGATAAACAAGTTACAAATGGATTCTTTGAAAATGTTTATATTATTAAGCTGTCTCACAACTGCAGGATCTTTGTCATTTGACAATGTAAGAGATCTCAGGCTCTGCTTTTTGTGGAGCTGCTGCAACTTTGCAAACTTTGTGCTTAGTAAAAGAGGAGTAAAGTTTTTAAAAACTAAACAATGGAGTTCCATTTACTTGTCCGAAGTCAGCATAGTAATGAACTGCAACCATACATTTCACCCAGAGGATTTACTGAGTGAAACTGAGCAGGTGGCTCCAAAAGAGGTCATGTAAGACAGGAAAGACCACATGGTATTGGAAATTCAGCCACGGTCTCCTCAGCCTGATAAGACACACCTGATAACAGAGAAATATCTCCTGGAAATTAACTCTGGGAGTTTAGTCAAAACATCAGTTGTAATTAAACCTCTCAACAATGTGAGTAGGAATAGTGAATTCTATTTTACTTGAAGAGTTTCACCAGTGTCCTTCAGACACATAGACCTGACTTGAAACAGAAGTTGCATGCTTAAGACAAAAAGGGATTGTTTAAATTCTGTAAGATGTGCTGGCAGGAATTCACGTGTGGTCATCCTGAATTCATTAAAGAGGATGGATCCATGATGTGCTGTGATTTTTTAAGACATGGTTCAGGAAAGCTGCTAGAGGCTAATTTCATCTCTCCTATACTTTGTGCTCTGAGTAGTTTCATCTAAATTTAGAACAAATCCCATCCCTTTCACTGCCTTCAAGAACTCGCAAGTCACAAAAACAATGAAAAGAAACTCAGAAATAATTACATGGGATTTTCATGAGGGTAGCAAGAGAACAAGGCACAGACTCTATGATCCTGAGGGAACATCTAATTCTTGTGTTGGCCCCAAGAACAATAGGTATGTGCAGAGTTTTGGGGAACTGGAAGCAGAAGTTACACCACAAAAAACTATCTTGTGGCAGAATGAAATACTGGAGATTTAGTCTTCAGGAACAGTTACACGTGACTACTGAAATGTCAGCTACTTTTCCAACTCTTAACCATCTATGACATTTAAGTTAAAATAAATTATAATGATGTCTTTATAACAAAGTCACGATTAAACTTTAATGAAAGGCTCAAAATCTACCAGCAGAATGTATTTTTTGAATGGGTCATTCACATCAAAGATCCCATGTTCCATCATGAAGATAATATTTTTAAAATAATTTCCTGGATTCACATCTTTCCACAGATGATTCAGGAGAGAAGAAAATTATAGAGTTCAGTCTTGACAAGGGTAGAGCGCTCATCTTTCTTGCACTAATATTGCTGTTTGAAGAATAGGTTAAATTGTGGAGGAGGACTGAGAAACAGGCTAGTCAGAAGAAAAAGAAAGCTTATTCCAAGTGAGTACATGTTTTAGATGTGTCAAAACCAAATGACTAATTAAGACAATAATTCAAATTAGAACCGGCTGGTAGTTTAACATTCCTCAAACTCTTATTCAGCAAAAGTTTTCAGTGTTTGCCTGGTTTGAGTCCCACCAAAGTCAATTAACAGTCAAAGAGCAGTTCAGAAAGTTTGAAACATCAGAATAATTTTCTCTATTTCTTTAAGATTTCTGAGGCCTTGGTCTGGCATTAGCTAGCTCAGTCCTTGCAAAAGTTTTGTCCAACAAGACCAAACTAAGATTATATTTGGTATAGCCTATGTATAAGTACAGCAGCACGGCACATAGGAATCATCTGTGAATCATCCTGCTCAAATCTTGGTGAGACATCATTCAGGTGCAAGAAATCCTTTCCATGGAGACCCAATCACTGGAAAAACTTCTTCCTTATCCATCTATGGACCAATATTTCCCTTTTTGAGACCTTGTTTCCCTTTTAAAATTTCTATATAATCTCAACTAATACAATTGTTTCAGATTATGCAGTTTATTTTGTTTCTATGACAACCTGAGGACGAGAATTCCAGTGATTAATTACACATCCTGGAGCAGGATCCTAAACTTCTGGCATTGCCCAAGCTGGCCGTATTTCCATCAGTTCAGAACTCTTTTTTCCACATCTGAACAACAACCTTCTTCATTCCAAAGACTCCCTAAGCCCAGGAAAAGGAGAAGGCAAGCAGCTCCACAAAACTGCCCTCCAAAAGTCTTAGTGTACAGTAGAAAGTTTCTAACGGAGCCCTTCATGAGAGCTTTCAAGTAAGTCACGGATTCTTTTCCCCTAACAGTTGCCAAGGACAAAATTCAAGACAGTCATAGAGGAACTAAAGTAGTTGCTGTCACTAGCAATTAACTCCAGAAACTTCAGCAGAAACTTAAAAGTTCTCATACTACTATAGAATAATAATTGCAATTCCCAGCTGCTCTTTCAGACCACATAAAGTCCACTGCTTTGATGATATCTTCAGGTTTTATTTTGGGCTTCAGAGCTTATGAAGAAGGATTTGTGGTGATTTTCTGACACTGCTAATTTGTCAGAAATTTAGATGTATCCTCTGGTTATCTCAAGCAGTTTCAACATATCTTTAGGTATGTAGCCATTTATGTTCTGGAAAGGTTTTATTGTCACTATTTCTGAGATATTTTGTAATTGCCACAAAGTAGTTTTCCTGTTATATTCATTCCCCTGCTGCATTCCAAATAAGGGTTATTGACGAATCTTTTTATGCACAGAGATGAAATGCATCATCTCATAGTATAAGATAGTAGGTATAGTTTGTGGAACATTGTGTTAATATTTGGGAAATAAATCACACTCCAAGTTCCTTAGTACATATTTCACACTGAGGAATGTGTGTCTTATACCTTCTTTTACAAACAGTCAAGATCTGAAAATATTCTTAGCAAAAGAGGAAAAATATTTGGGAGAGGTAAAAATCTTTCTTGGCCTGTTTGTATGAATTTTCTGAGTGACAGTCTGAAACACATCAAATTACTTGCTTTTCCATGAGACTGAGCTCCTTAGAATCTATTCTGAGACCGGTGAGCAAGGAAGAAAATAACCTTTCAGTATCCTTTAAGTCTTATCCCAAAAAGAGTCAGGATTTTTTTAAGTGACTAGCGGCTTTAGGTGCCTTGAGACTCCATAAGGAAGTCTGATTTCCAGGGCTTAAGGTGGTGCCTGAAAATAGCAGCCTTACTGGTGCCTCATGTTAGCCAATCTAGTACAGAGGCACCACAACTCTCTAGACTTTTTCCTTACGTCAACTTCTACTGATGATGTGAAACAACCTACAACCTTCCTGCTTCAGAGACTCCTCCATGCTTCCTCTCCTACACAAGGCTGAAATATCTGTTCTGGTTGTTTGAATCAAAATTGAGTAATTAAATTTTTCAGACAGAGAAATTTTGGAGACTCTCATGACTGAGATGTTCTCTACTTCCAAACCCCAAATGGGAAGAGAAGAAAATTAAGTGCTTTGCCCCTTTAGATGTCAAAGATAACCTCCAAGTTGTAAAACAATCAACTCACATGTTATAGAGACCTCAAGCAGACAGACTAAAGCAAAAACAACCAAGGTGCTAATTTCTGCAATCGATCTCCAAGGCAGGGCTCACTTCAAAGGATACTCGTGATCATTTGAGTGTTAACATTTCCAAACAACTAGTATAAAAAGAAATATCCTGTACTGGGTTAAGTGACTTTTTTAAAGGAGTGTAATTCATTCTGACTGATATACCAGGGAACATCTGTTAAAAATCAGACTCTCTGCAGCATATAAACTGTTACAATTAAAATAATGAAAGTCTACCCTCTAGGGTAAAAATGAATATGCCTTTACCAATGATACAAAACAGCAGTGCAACATTTAGAAGGAGAAAACTCCACTGTATTTTGAAAGGCACCCCCAGACCACCTTCAAGAAGGAATCATTGCCCACTAAGACTTCACTCCCAGTGGGCTCATCCCCTTGTGCCTTTGAGTTCTGTTCCCAACCATTATGCTGTAGACGGCTTAGGACAGCACTAGGCATGGATACTTTCACTGAAGATATTTCCTGGGGAGGACAGGAGATGAGAGACATTGCAACTGGAAGCATTTACAGCATAAAAATTTATATACATTGGCCAATGTAGTATGGTCTCCTGCTCTCTCTCTAACTGTAGAATCGGGATACCATGTGTTGTAACTGAAATATAGGGAATATACCCATGTCTGCAGCTGACCAGAGTGATGCTGTAGGTTTATAGATAGCCATTTTGTGTGAATTAACCACTCATAGTCTGACTACCTATATAGTTTATTTCTCTTGTCACGGATATGTGTACCTGGCAGGTCAGAGAAAGGAGCTGGGAAGACAGTAAGAATGTTATCCACTAGTAGGACAGCATTTGTCCACCATTTTTAGCCTGTCTGCTATTCTGCAGCTGAGCCTTCCATGCTAGAGAATCTGTGCAGTGAGACCAGGGAACAGACACTGGGCTGTATTCCTGTGAAACCCCACTGATAAGGGCACGTTCACACTGGCCTGGGAAGAGGCCAGTTCTGTGGCCTCAGACCCAGTGACTACTCATCACTCAAAACTCTTGCCTTGAGCCAGGTCATATTTTCAGGCACCTTGGGCAGTTGTCACCTCCCCAGGAACCCAAAGTCTTCTAGGCCAGTGTGGAATATTTAAGCTCTCTGTTCAACTGCACTGTTGATGGCAAGGTGCTCACATGCAGTGGCAAACCACAGGATCACTTGCAAGACAGCTCAGCTGCCTAAGCTATGTTCCAGCTGTCCAATGTGGGTTCCCAGCTAAGGCAAAATAACTGCTATATGAGCACTCAGCTCACTTCAGAAGGAAGTGGAACAATTTCAAATCAAGAGCCAACTGAACTGACCCTGTTCTGCTCAACTGTGATTTTCTGATTGATAGTGTAAATTTTACATGACAGATCCATTGTGTAAAATTACTTCTGTCTCTATGTTGTTAAGATTGGTCAATGAGAACTTCCTTAAGCTGCTAGTCCCGAACAAACATTTTGTAATGTGGTAGTGTTCAGTCTGAGCTTTTTTCCTTTGTTCTGAACACTATGCCAGGATTTCTTTTAAAGACTATTTCTTTTAAAGAATGTTAAGGCAGATAAATAGGCCTTGGACTTCTGGACAAGAAATTTATTTCTTGGATATGTGTTAAATTGCATCCACAGCCTGTTATATATAATATTTCATTGCTGACTGTCATTGTCAGGTGACTGTCAGTTCCAATATGGCTGGTCATTGCAAGCTCTAATTTGCTCCAGTCCTGGGGAGGATGAAGAGACCACAAAACTGATAATCTGTGGGTTCCATCATAAACAGCCACAACTGAAAACCCTTTGCAGACTGCCTATAAATGCTCTGTGTGGCTCTAGTGGCCAAAAAAGAAAAAAAGGTGCACATTTGGAGCTCTTGAAAAGGAAATTATGTCTGATTCCCATAAGAGGTTTTCCATGTGAACCTGGTTCCCATGGCACTCTTAGATGCAACATCATGTCTGCATGGAAGTCTTTTCCCTTGCCACTTCCTCTAGATCGAATGGCAATACCAACTGCCATGTTTCCCCCTTATAACTCAAGGACTTCAGTTCCCTAATGTAAAAATAGTGATGGCATCTATGTGAGTATCAGCTTGATGTTGGCAGTCAGATGCGTACTCACCCACTTGTGAAGAACCCTGCCTCACATATTTGCTCTCATACAGTTTGTTCTCCATGGAACATTAAGAGAGGAGAAGGGAGTTTCTCCTGCCCACCTTTTCTCAGCTGCACTGATCAGTTATACACAAGAACTCAGAGTGTAATGAATATCCATTTCAAACTATGTTCAATCCTGCTGCTCTGCTGCACAAACTCAGAGCCTTGCTGGCAGAATATGCTGGTGTCACCCAGCATACAAGAGCTTAATGCCTTCTGACACAACCTTTCATTCACAACAGCCAGCAAAAAGAATCACAGAGTCACAGAACCGTCTGAGTTGGAAGGGACCCACAAGGATCATCAAGTGAGCATCTTTGCTTCCTCTCCTAGGAATCCCACAAGTCTGGGACCAATGCATGAGGAAGACTAACTAAAGCTGTGATGACTGTGTAATGAAAAACACAGACACAAGGTCAGAGCAAACTTGAGAAAAAACACATCCACCTAAGAGGAGAGCTGACTAGGCTTTCCTCTCTCTGGACACACCTTCACAATCTTAACAGAATTAAACCTATGTTAAAAATATTCAGTTGAAAACTGCAAATGAATATTACTAAACTCAAGGTCCTTGTCCTTCTTCACTCTCATCTTTTTTTTCACTGTCATCTCTTCTCTCTTCCTTCCTCCCTTCCCACTCAGCATTTTTGAAGTTTATATCATACTCAACTCTGGAATTTCAGTAATGTGTTTGGAAGTTGCTCCTAGAGGCCAAACTTTATTCTTCCATGTGAGTTATTTTTTGTTTCACTCTTGAACAGGCATTTCTTGGAAGTGCAAGTACTCACAGAACCGTAGCACACGGCAATCATGTAAATATTAATATTCACATAGCACTGAAGATTACAAGATAATTAGCAGCTATATAACCATGTAACTCAGTTTATAAAGAGTATGACAGTTATAGGACCAAGTTTTGTCTTTCTTCCAGGCCTGACTCCTTGGAATCTCTTTTTTTTTCCTCTTTGTTTATGAGGAATTAATCATTTGGAACCTGATCCAAAAAGCTCTAGAGTCAATGCAAGTCTCCCATTGACTGGAGCAGATTTTGGTCTTCAATTAAGTAAACTCTCTTGAGTCCTTGGCCTCAGACCCTAAGAACATTACCAACCTCCTAGTACCCCATCCCTCAGCAACACTAAAGCAAGTTGTCAGAAAACTTCCACATGAGATTCACTCTTGGAACAGGTAAGAGAGTCAGGCAAAGCCTTTTATATTTGGAGAGAGGACATGCATGTCCTCAAGCACATTAGCTCACATACTGCCAGAGCCACATTAGACTAAAATGTCTGAGCCCACTCCCTGGCTCTGCTCCCACCCAGCCAGGTCCTGGCAGACAGAGACACTCACGTCTCCCCAGAGGAGCAGAGGGTCTGTGGAGCTGTGCTGTAGACAACTCTCCATAAAAGGAACATGGAGTGGGAGATGTGAAACAAGGCTTGGCAAGCATAGCATCAGGAAAGAGTGTTTCCAGCTTCCCCCTCTCCTCCTCAGCCACCACTTTTGATCAGACATTGCTTTTCTGGTGGTAGGATCTATTTCTCTTTCTGGCTTGCACACAGTTAGAAAGTCAAACAAAAAAAAAATTACCCATCTGAATACAGCCCTTGGTGGATTTAGAACCTATTGCTTTATGGGAGCTGTTAACATGCAATCTCTGTTTTTACAGATTTATTGCTTTAACTGTTTTCCTTCTAGCTGTAGAGGGGCAGCAAACATAATGATAAAAAGATGCCAACAGACAGGTTTTCTCTCATGTTGTAGGGGCCCTTGACAGAACCCAACTGTCAACAGGCTACATTCATTACTGAAAAAAATAGATGTGTTTTAGACTAGAGGAAAACTGACTAGTAAATAGCAAACAAGTATTTAATACTGGGCTTTTCTTTTTATCTTAGAAACTATAGAAAGTCAGTCCTTAGTAAATTATTTTCACAGGGAGGCATTTCAGAGATGTTCATAGAGCATCTGCATCACTCTGCTTGAACAATGAGACCTAAAATAACATTTTATGGCATTCCCCTTAAACCAAAGAATCTACTTGGAATACCTTTTTACTATACTTTCTGTGCGCACATGTTCAGTACATCCCAGAAATGTTGCAGTGAGTCTTTTGAAGTGGAAGTGTTTCCTCAGGTAAATACATGTGCTTTAGGTGTTTTATTATTACAGTGTGTTCTGAAGTTGTCTCCATCCCATAGTTCTGAAAGACTGGATTGAAACAGATTTTTTTTAAAGTTAGTGTGTCACCATCACAATATTGTATGGTATTCAAAAGAAAGTGATTCATTAGGTGAATTTTAAGTAGTCCACATTTCACAAGGATTCAGTTATGTCTTATTTCTTCTTCTGCCCATATGCACTCTGTTCCCAGGGGCTGAGGCTTTACAATACTACCATGCCCCAGCAGCTTATTCCCCACACCCCATGTTGCTCCTCCCTGACTATCTGTACGTCCTCCAGAACAAGCTGGCTCATGTTTTGGGCAAAATTTCTTCAGCAATTAATGTTTGACCTTCAACTAGTTTGTGAAGTAGTTTGAATTACATGTGTAAATAGATAATTTAAAAGCTTGTCTTTAGTGTTAAATTACAAATTGTGAAGGCTTCCTTCTAACCACTTAGACAACCTTGAATGTATCCATTGAAGGATGAATTCCAAAACATTACCACTGACTGGAATCCAGTACGGGCTTTCTGCAGTAATTTTAAAAGCCAATGTATCATTCATTTTCATTAGTTTTCACAAATAGCAGTCCCTCACTAATCCCTGAAACTAAATACACAAAGCAGGCTGAACTGAATTTTGGCTTTGATACTGAATGAAGTTAAGGAAATGGTTTGGTCTTATGAATTTCTACTGCTTATTTGCATTTTTATTTGCATGTAAAAGGTCAAGACTTGGTTTAATAATTACTGACAGTTCAACGCTAAGGGGAAAATTATGTGAATTGCCTCCATGCTCCCTCTAATTTTGCCTGTGTCAGGAAGTCACAGTGAGGGACAAGAGGCGGCCATAGAAGGCAAGCTCTCTGATGCTTTCAAGCAGTGCTGGAGCTGCAGAAACAGCAGGAGCCAGAGCTTTGAAGAAGCAGTAGTTGAACTTCACATATATAAATGCACTGTAGTGCATTTTCTCTGGAGTGTCTGTAGTTGCATGTTCTTCTGAATAGTAATATGTCTACATTTTACCAAAAAAAAGGAAAAATATTATATTCTAAATCGAAAAATTAGTCTCCATCCTTTCAAATAGATGCTGTGCATTCTTCTAAAAATTGTGCTGCCATAGATATCCAGTGGGACACAGCATGTTACGAGATCATTTCTACAAACTTCTTTAAATGAATAATTGAAGTCAGTCAAAGCCAACAGCCGTAGAAAAAACTCTTACTTCAACTGAGAAGAGAGATATTTTATGTTCAAACCTTACAGGAGAAGATAAGAGGGATACAGCCTTGCGTTTGGAAAACAAGTCACAACTTTACACCACATAAGGTCAGTCCCAGCTCCTGAGTCCATCAGGACATATGGCAAAGAATATCAGAATGAGATCTGAGCAATGAGGTATCAATGGACATTTTCATCAAATACTCAAGAAGTTGAAAAAATAATAAAATATCCCCCAGAATATATATTAAAACCATGAGCAAGCCAAGCTGTTTCTTTATCTTGATTTCTTATATGTACTAATATATATTAGGCACATTCAACTAACACTAAAATCATTCAATTTAACAGTGGATTTGTAAAGCAGACTTTTAAAAAGTCATATATATACTTTCTGATTAATTTCATAATATTCAATGCAGCTGTCTCATGGCAGCAGACAGGATGATCCAATATCTCAAGGATCTCAATATTGCAAGGATATTGCAGCAAATTTTTCAGGACGCTTGCATGAGGGCTCTGTCCTCCATGTTCAAGTCTGTCACAGAATCTATTGGTGACAGCCAGGTGTGAAAAGAAAGCTTTCTGTTTCAACATTTCAACATCAGCTCTCAAACCAGTACAACACTACTTTTTCTACTGCATTGTCCCTTATCTTAATCAGCCTTGTACTTTCAGACATCCATCCATAAATCAATTGAAAGATAATTCTCTCCAAATGCAGCCTGTCATTCATGAAAAACCACACCATAGAGCTTGTTTGACAGAAAAAAGATTAACTCCTAATTTGATTAAAAATGAATGCTATAGTGTCTGTTGAAGGTTAAATTTTGAAGGTGTGGCCAAGTGTGTCATAACCTTTGTTTATCCATATGGTTGATTATCCCCATGCCTAGTCTCAGTCACAAGCTAGACATCATCATCATCATTGAGCCCATTCATGAATTCAGCATTTATTACTGTAGAAGCTGGCAGGAAATTCAAAGGCACAGAGGGTGAAAACTGTGAACCACAGAAACATAGGCACTGCCAGCTCTGACACCAAAGGAAAGCTCTAAGGCCACAGCTCCTGTCTGAGCAGTATCAGGCCCATGAAGGACAAATCATTAAGCTGGCTCTTCCTGGAGGTGAAAGGAAGAATGACAGAGAAAGAAAGTCACCATGAACTGATCCATTCAATTAGGACCAAGCTGGCCCTGAAAAGTTCTCCCCAGGCTGCAGATGCAAAAGACAGAAAAACCCTGCAAGGTTTTTGGGGCAATGACAAGTCAGCTGAAACCCAAAGGATTCTGTTAGATATGATCTTGCTGTGATTAGATTAAGTGTTCTCTTTCTGTAATTTCTTAGTTTACCTTTTTTATAAACATTTGTAACTGTGTTGCCTATATTGGATGCTGTAAGTACTTCTCCTGGCATACTTCCCAAAACTCTCCTTTAATTTAAACCAGGCTAAGGTAGCTGGGTATGATCAAAGTGGTTTTTATCAAGACTGGTGAATTAAAAAACATGAGTACTATCTCGTGTATCCAGCTCCCTAACATACTTCAAGAGAGTCAAAGGGTAAAGGACCTGCCCTTACAGAAACTTCATGACCTGACTGAAGACTTGGCTAGGAAGGAGAAATAATCCTGTGAACCTAGCCCTCCCTGGCACACAGCAAGGAGGTGGGAAGCAGTCCTGTGCACAAGGAGCCTCCAGGAGATGTTTCTAAAGGAAAAGCATTTTTATTTTCCATAATTGCATGTGTCAGACAGCATCAGACATTTTGGCAGATCTGCCACTCTCAGAAATCATATGACTCTATTTGCAAAACCAACCCTGGAAAATCTAAGTGCAGCTGAAAAATATATGGGAAGATTCTGAGTGTGCAAAACCTGCAGTTTCACAGTTCAGCCTCCAAATCAAGCCACTATTGTGTTAGAGTGGTATGATGCCTATTTCAGTACATTTTTTCTCTTAAGGCTTTCAAATAGGGCTTTAAAGTTAAAAAAGAATCTGTTGTGTTTAAACTGTATGTTGGATTCACCTCTTTTAGAAAGAACAAAATTCTTTGACCACAATGTTAGGTTTTGGGGTGTTTAAGTCAGCATGCTCCATTTAAAGTAGGATTTACAAGACAATATCACATTGCTAGCAAAGTTCACTGCTACTTGCAATCTTCTTTTCTCATTAAGAGCCAGTGGAGAATGAGGCTTGTACCAGGTGCCACACCCAGAGAGGAGCAAACAGAAGGAGCTCATTGAACAGAGACCTAGTGCTGGGGAACACACCAACCCTTGGAAAGCACAATGAGCATAAAACAGTAGCTCCTGGGTACTGGAGTGGGGGATTGGCTAGAGGGTTTAGGCAATGAAAGGAAGAAAGATACTGTAAAATATGGTAGGCAAAGAGGCAAGAGTGGGGAGTCACACAGAGTTGAAGAAGCTGAGCAAAAGGGAATGGAAGGATGGACACAAACAGGCAGAAAGCATGGCTAGCTGCAGTCCAGGCAAAATTCCGTGGAGCCTCTGAATGCCAGAAGGCCTGGGCTGTGGCTGGCTACAGCCTCTGGCCAGTTCCTCTGCAGGCTTCCCTATGGGCCACACAGAGCAGTGGGGAGGAGGAGGCACCTGGGCAGGACTGTCCCCTGCACACCTCTGAGTTCAGAAGGTTGCTGGCAAGCTCCATTCCTCCCTTCCCCTCCGTGCAGCAGGACTAGATTTGGCTGCCTTCGCATCTGCAGCTGTTCCTACCAGCTGGAATCAACCGTCCTGGCCCTGTTCCAGCTCAAAAGCAATTACATTCTTGCAAGTGGATATTGCAACTTCCTGTCCTAAACAATCATGTACTGTTCCTCTGCACTTTTAACCAGCTGCTGCCTTGTAGTCAGAGATGGCTGCAGGCACCGGGGTGGGGCCTGGGAGAAAGGTGATTGCGTATCAAGAGGAGATCATTCCTGTGTAGGTTCACCTGCAGCTTAGAAAGGTCAGGGAGTGATTCCTGACAGCTCTGAATGTCTGTATATAGTGCTCAGTGCTTCAGCAACTTATAATAATATCAGCTAGGCTAGGCACTGCAGCAGGAGAGTGCTTTTTCTTGGCTCAAATCTTCCAGGGGAAATCTTCCTCTATGCCTCAACTTCATAAAGCAAGGCATCTTCAAGAATTTTGGCAAGAACCACCTTGCCTTTGCCAACCATTTAAAACTAGAGCCTGGCCCATACCTACTCTCCTGCAGTTGGTTTTCTAAAATTGTTCCCTCAATCTCCAGCTTCTCCAGACTCATTGCTCCATTCTAACTTTGCTACATGAGGAGTGTGGATCTGAAGTGATCATAAGGCTTTTTATTTCTGTAACTTTTTTCACATATGAGTTTTTCAGAGACATGGATTAGTCAAGGTATGCACCCCTTAGAGGAAGGTGCTCACACATTTATTAATGTAAGCGCAGCACAGAGTGAGGCAAAGTACCTTGAAAGACAGAGTAAACACATGGGGAAGCTGGGAACCAGGCTCCCAAGTAAAAGGCTGTGAGCATGCTATAAAAGGTCAGAAGGATTTTGGGGATAGAAATTCCCACTCAGACAGGCACCATCTCTTGCAACAATCAGCAGATCCACCCCAACTAGTCAGAACAGTTAAACCCCTCATTTCATCTAAGAATAATTGGCTACACATTTGGGGAGTGAGGGTTTTTAAACATTGCTGATTCTTACCTCCTTTGTTCCTAGTGCCTAAGCCTCAATGTCTGTAGTTGTAGATGTCTGTACCCTGTTGGTGTGCCTGTGAATTACTTGTACCCCCATGTCAATGAGACAAAACAAATCAGCCACAACATTGAAAAACTGCACAGGGGTTTTAACCTAGGTCCACACAGCCTGGGGAAATACCACATCATCTTGCCATCATTCTTCTGTCAGGTTCTGCTTGCAAGATACTGCGGAGCACTAGGACGTTTCATGGTCTCAAACAATGTGTTTGGTGGAAATAGCAAATATTCCATTAACAGAACAATCCCTTAACATGACTATAAAGGCCTGATAGATATTTTCTGAAATTCTGGCAGTGCAATTAACTTAATTAAGTTCATATGAACTTTAATAGACCAATATTAAGTGATGCACCAACAAAAGAAACATTTTGCAAAAAACAAACAAAAAACCTCCAAAAATTAAACTAACAGTCACATGGTCTTTCCATCTAGTGTTTTAGATTTTGGATAGGATCTGTCTTGGCTGACAACCAGGCAGTCCTAAGTATAGTGTAAAACTAAATATTTAAGTGTAAGTCTGAACAGACAGGGGTTTTTTCGTTGGTTGTTCATTTGGTTTTTCTTTTTCTTTAACATGTTTCTTTCAAGCGCTACCAAGGTGGCTGCAGATGCAGCAATTGATACATTTCTCCTCCAAAGGAAGTATTATATGCTCTGAATTCCCAAGGTAATGCTACAATGCAGCAAGTACTAAAGCACTATGACATTGGATTTGAGTGCCATAATTTATCAAAACGTTTCAAAGTGTGGTACAGTGCAGAAAAGCATGCAGATAAATCGTAGAAACATATACACTAGGTGTAGTATATTTTCAGCATGTGCTGTCTTGCCAGTTTGTAACATATACACCTGCACAGGGGAGTGCTAGAGAGCAGTACATGCAATATTATTTATTACCTATTGTAATCACAAAGCTGCCTTTATCTGCATGTATCACTTGAATATTCTACTTTGCACAACTCTACTCTGGTACCCACAGTTATCTCTCGCATATGACATTACCTGAGCACAGCCACTAGAGTGAGAATGAAGCAGGGCCACTGAAAAAAAAATTTACACAAGGATGTCTTGCTAAATTTCCACAATATCCTGATCTCACATGGGATTCTGATTTTTTATCTTTTAATTTTGTCTCATATAACTGCTTTCTCCAGGTTTTCCCCCTGCTAGCTTTATGCTGGATGATCTCCAGCCTGTCTCAAGAAAGGGAACACCTCACTTGTCCCTTCAATAAGCAATTCTTGCTCCTCCTGCACCTCTGTCCACAAGCTCAGAACTGAGCCATCTGGTATCAGAAGACAAACTTACCACATTAAAAAAAAACACTTCCTTATACTAGTGAGTGAAAGAGTGAATCTCCAAGGGTCTGCAATAACCAAAGTCAAATAGATCTCCAGCTCTAGCCAAGGCTGAGGAAATAGTGGCATGAAGAGATTGCTTATGATGGATCCAGGAAATGGATGGATCCAGCATCAACTCCACAATCATCACTGAAACTTCTTTGGTTTTTTTGTTTGGTTGTTTTTTTTTTCTTTAATTAGAAAGCTTTGGGCTTTTTTTACACTTTAAGCACTGGGAAATTAAAATGAACCAAAGAGAATATTCTTCAATTCCTTTTATCCCTGGCTTCACATTCTAACATCACTTCCAACACTTGATAATATTACCACCCTGATTTTGAATCTCCTCCCAGTCCTCCTACCAAGCTTCTTTCTCACATAAAAATCCTGGTCTCTTTTCCAAAACTCTAATAGCATGTTTCCTATCTTCATCTCATGCACATCTTTTTCTTGCCTAACTAAAATTTTCTCAGAGCTTGGAGTGTGATCTAGTCAAACCTTTTTAGTTTTCCATGTTCTATTAATCAAATAAAAATAATTATCATGTTATCACAAAAATCAAGACAATTGCCATAGTCAGGAGAGGAATTCCTTCTTTTCTTACTATCACCTATGCCTTCCTTCTCCCTTGTTCTCCATAGCAAAAAAGATTTGAAAATATTTGGATTTGTTTTCGCACTGGCACATCTCTTGCACTCAGTTATTGGACGCCTCATTCTCCTGGGAATTTAGATTGTCTTTATTAATTGCCCATTAGTAACAACAGATCATGTTGATTAACAGTTTAAAGAAAACAAGCAGACAGCTCCCATTAGTTTTTAAGGCTTCTCTTTGAGTGTCATACTTAAGTAGTTCCTCAGGGACTGCTCTTCAAAGTCTGGTCCATTTTGTTGATAAGGGTCTGCTACAACATACCGAGCATCCAACTGAGTGGAAAAGGATTTTAGTGGGTCTGTGAACCTGCCTAAATAGGCAGATCCTCTCTTCCTGTTTACTCTTGCAGGACATTTTATTTTTTCTCCACAAAACCTGATGATCATAAAAGAAGGTTTAGGACATGACTCTTTCCAGGGTTATGCAGCTCTGTTAAATCTGTTAAACAGCATCTAGGTTCCCTATGGCTTACCATAAACTAGTAAATACTATACAACAGGGAAGAGATTTTTATAGCCATAGCTATTACTTTGAGCTGTGAGAGTACAGCTTTTCAGGTTTGGAGAGGTTTTACTCCAGACATTATTTTTCTGTTATTTTATGTGTCAGATATAAATTCTGGATGCCCCATTCCTGTTCCAAGCCACCATCAGGTGCAGATTCTCTGTCACTGCAGCAGAAAAGTAAGAATGTTTTTTATTCACTACCACTTATAGAGTGATGTTGAATGAATATCACTTTTTGACCCAGTATCTTTGATCAGGTACAGGACAATGAAACTTTATCATACCCTGCTTTCCCCAATAAAACCCCCTCTCTCCACTTCTTAATAGCTTTGTTCTCAGAGCTGAGATGTTCATTTTTAGAATTTCTGGTTAGAAATGCTAAATGTACCTTCTAGATGTACCTATGGACACATGTGCTATGGACACATGGTTTGCACACATACTGTAACTTTTTTCTCTTCACCTGCCAGATTTAGCATGGAAGAGGCTGATGGCCCATGCAGTCCAAGATTAACACATGGCCAGATGTGGGCTTTAAAGGATAATGTCCCTGAGCAGATTGAGGAACCTTCCACAGAATCATAGAATAATTCAGGCTGGAAGGGACCACTGGAGGTCACCTAGTCCATCCCACTTCTCCAAGAGGGGCCAGTTTCAAACGTAGATCAGATTTCTCAAACCATTCCAGTCTCAAAGTGAGCTGGGCTCTGCCAGAAACCCAATAGTGACACTTCCCAGAAAAATAACTGTATATAGCATCTTTCCAGTACAGCATCTTTCCAGCTACAGAACAAATAGGTTTAATTACAACCACTACACTTTCACAATTGGGTAGTTCCACAACAGAGAGTAGCTCACTATACATGCATCTTCTCCTGCAGAAGAGGGCAAGCAGCTCAAATTGGACAGAAGATCAAAGGCTAAAAGGTTTGGTTCCCTAAAGTTACAGACTAGTATCATGTTACTCTCCCTTGTCAAGATGCTCAACTCACCTTCAGTCTGTCCCACCCCTGCGACATACAATCAACCTTTCTTCTCTGCAGACAAATGGTCATCAGCTTGTCAGCATCAGCTAAATATACTCATGGCATTTTCTATTGCAGCTTTTTGGCTTATATAAAATCAAAGAACAAGCCATTAGGAAGCAAATATATTTTGCCATGTCTGCAGGACTGAAGGCCTCAGGGGTAGGTGAGTGTCGTGTTGATACAGCTGTGATTCCCTTGGGATCCCTTGAGCCATTCTGAGGGCTTGTGGTGGCATGTCTTCAATAAAACTTGGGAAGCTTCCACAACCTTACTCCACTCCCAGTCACCTTCCCACAAAAGAGCTCCCAATTACACAGCTTTTAAATTACATAAGAAACAAGCAGGAAAGATGCAGGAAAAAACAATTAATAAAATTGTCATAATGGTAGGAAAGAGTTATGTTTAGAAAAGAGGTTCAAAGTAATGTTTTTTTCCTCACAAAGTCATAATCTCTTTGGGGAGATGAGCTGGAGTTTTTTTTCTATTATTGCTGTTGGACAGGACAGAAGAAGACTTCACATCTTCCAAAGAGGAGGGAAAATGCAAAATAAAAGTTGATTTAGTTTTCAGGCTTCCAGCATAGAAGATTATCAAGATTTTTTCGTTAGTTTCAATCAGCAGATTTCACTGGAGGGAAAAAATCAGTTTTTAAAAATGCAGATTTTTTTATGTCCAATCTTCATAAAACTAGTGGAAGTTATTTTTGTATGTGTGAAAATAAACTTGGAAGAAACCTCAAAAAAGGTAATTACTTGAAAGAAGAGAAATACCAGATCAGATACCACTTACATTTTTAATGAAGAAATTAGGATTTGTTCCCTTTAAATTCCTCTACTACCATTATTCATCTCAGTATCACAGTACACAGGGTTTAAGACAAAGCAGTACAGACTGTTCACTAAATCCATGCATAAAAACTGAGACCATAGACACTTGCATCCTAATTCCACTTTTATTATTCTCAATAAAATTGAATCTTTGAAAACCGTAGAGGATCAGCAATGCTAACAAATACATCTCCCAGCTGTTTTAATGACTGTATGACTAATGCACAGGTAAAGCAGTTAGAAAACTGAAAGCAGTTTAATTATATACAGACAAGTGATTGACAATACCACTCCAAACTCCTACTTATACCAAAAAAGGCATCAAACACCACAGAGTCTCTGGGAGAAGGAAAGCAATCTGTGCAATCTCCTGCAAGCAAGGCAGGAGTCTGTCCATTAATCTGCTCCTCTCCCCTGTAAGACCAAGACCTTTTAGGGACATTACACTGTGACAGGGACTGCAGCACAAGAAGGTCTGATGTTCCCCCTTGATCTCAAGGATGTGCAATCACCTCAAGAAAACTTTTCCATTCCCTGGATACTCTGACCCCATAGATCTCCCCTGGCACAGCAGTTTTGCACTAGGGCTTGGCTGAGCAGAGGGAGGATCTCAAGGGGCGGAAGCTGGCAAGCAGCAGGCAGGGAGGGCAGCTCAGGTGAGGCAGGGGACAGGAAGGGCAGAGGACAGCACAAAGCCAGGCCACACCAGGCTACACAGGGCAGCCCAAAGTAGAAGGCGAACAGGAACCCAGGGTAATATCAGCAGCTCATCAGTTTGATAACGTTGATAGTGCATGTTATTTGGATCACAGTACTCCAGTGGTATTGGTACATCAGCCGCTGCAAAAAACTCCCCAAGCAGCATGGAGAATTTAGAACACAGCTCTCATGAACTTCAATGAGAATGATGCATCTGTCTCCTGCGGTAGCTTTGAAGCTCTCGGCCAAGAGTATTCTTAGCCCTACTGTCATGCATGTCCCCAAAGAGACAAAAAAAGAAGGTGCGAGCATGTGAGACCGGGAGCGGACGTGGTTGAGGAAGTGAGAGACCAAGTAGAGCCTGATCTGGGAACCCTGCAGAGACAGATCATGTCCCTCAGGCTTTATGTTATCAACACTTGTTTGGAGGTAAAGAACAGGGCTTTTTCTCTCAGCAGAATGAGGGAGCCAATCTGCAGCCCTGGGCTCCTTACACTGAGCTGCTTTCTGTAGCATTCCCAGATCGTTAAAGTCAGCTCTGGTATCTCTACCTGACCCTGTGGACACAGAGATCAGAACAAGCAACGCAGAGAAAATAGTACAACAAAGAAACAAAGGAAAGACAGGTTTGCAAGAGCTGAATGTACAAATATTTCAAATCAAGTTTCTTCTGCATTTATAAATTGTTTGTGTTTTCTCAGCAAGTGCCTGGATGTGGAAAGGGAGAAAACCATCTCCTAGATAGTTTAAAATAACCCCTTTTAGCAACAGTACTGTTCAGTATCAATGTACCTTTCTTCCTATTGTACACACAGATTTTCACTCTGGTCTGCTGCAAAAGTTTCAATTTCCCTCCCCAACAGCACCTGCATTCTTTACTTGTGTGTGGTCTCTTGCATCACCACAATGCTGATATCATCTCCTGCTCCTATCTCAGAAGGGCTGGAAAGCAATGGCTAGAGCACATTAATAACAAGCAGTATGCATCAGACTCCACTGGAGCTTGGGGGTTCAGGGGGTTAGAAAATACTTGTGTGGAAGAAAATGTCTTGCAATACTTGCGTGTGATCAACTTCCCATCCTTGTGAAGCTAAACTAAGCAGTCAGAGCTCTTTGTGATGAATAAGTAACACTCTGGGAGCTTCTTCTGCACTTTGGAATAACCCTCTGTGCCTCATAAAGGCATTTCATGGAGAGGAGGCAAGAATTAAAGTATTTTAGATACAGTTTATGTGGTCCCTAGAAATAAGGAGATATCTGAAAGTTTGATGAAAAGTCAAGATCAGTAATCTTATATGTCAAGGAATTAATTAACTAACAATTTTTTGTTCTTATCTTCATTGTATCTGCAAGGGCAGAATACCAGTTCAAAGCCTGAATTCAGCTGGTCATAGATGTTGCTATTGTGTATTCCCTATTTGTTGCACCAACTCTTGGAGCCTGACAGTTTGAAATTACATTTTCATGTTGGAGCTATATTTTCACAAATCCTGGAAGTTAAATAACTCTTAGAATAAAAGAGTAGATATTATATTGCCAACTAGAGTTGATATTCTCTTTCATTATTTGTTTCTATAAATAGGTATGATCTTTTTTTCTGGAACATAGTCTCATGTAGAGCAATACCTTTTCCTCAGATGGCATCAAGAGGCACAAAGTAAGCCTAAAGTTATCCACTCTGCTTACTCCACCTCCCTTCAAAGCTCTCACAAGAGACACGGCAGATTAAAGGACATGTAATCATGTTGCTACACAGGAGTCCCAGCAATTCTGAACCTTGCAGGGATAAAACTAGAACTACAAAATATCCATTCCGCTTGAGAAGCCATTCTTTCATATTAGGTGTCCCTAATGTTTTGTCACCTTTCTGCAGTTTCCCAAAATAAACTGTAGGATTGCTAGATCCACAAGGACTGCATGCACAGAGCAGGAGGATTTCCATGGCCCTCCTTACACCAAAGAGATTGTCAGCTTCAACAATTTGTTTAACAGATGTGATACATATGGATGTTGAGAAATAAGACTGGTGTAGGTAGCTGAGTTTGCAAGCTGCAATTTGAGATGCTGATTGAGCTCTGGGTGGGAGCCTGAGACAAGAGCTGCCAACAAAGATGTTTAACAAAGAAGAACCAAGAGTACCTGGCTGGCACAAGAACCAGTGGCCAGTCAGGTGAAGGGATATTTGGAGACACAGCAGGAGCGTAGGACTAAGGAGAAGGAGCAAGACTTGCACCCAGCCTGGACTGTGAGGGGATAAAAGGCCAGGTGTTCCTTTTGTTCCTTTCCCAGGGGTCCTTCCTCAGCAGCACCTCAGCTTGAGCTGTTTCTGTGTTACTGTGAATAAATGTAAGTGGAATGAGACCTCTGAAACTCTGCCAGGGAAATGTAGGGTGGAGACAGGGAGGAAGCCTGGTGTGCCTGAGTGGGGTGTGCAGGAGCCCAGCAGGGACCACTCGGGGCACTGGAGCTGCCCATGGTGGAGCAGTGAAAGTCTCTGACCTGGGAGGTGAAGCTGCTGGGGCCTTGGGAATGGTCAGGCTGGGAAATTTCCCCAACATTGCAAAGAAATTATATTAAATCACTATTAGAGATTTCTGTTTGATGGCTTTCCATTCTTTAGGTTTCTAACATAGCTCATTTTCAATATAGCAGTTTGAACTTCCATTGCATAGCTCTTAAGCACCACAAACACTAAATATTCAGAAATCACAAGTTATTTTTTAGCATCGCAGTTGGTGGTGATGAATTGTGGATTCTTAATTTTGACCCTGAGAATGCCATTTCCAATATTGTCTCCCTAATCACATGGGAAAAAATCTCATATTGAAAGAAAAAAAAAATGCACCTTTAAATTCTCTGCAGGCCTGACTGTAGAAAGTTTTCTACTATAAAAAGCATACAAGGCCTAGAACCAAATCTAGGTGAATGAGCCTATAGCAACCCCCTAAAAAACAAAAATGTTTAACATAGCACAATAGAATCTGAAAAATAGGCAGGGAAAAATGAAAACTAAATCTAGTTTGATAGAATTCTTTATTCATTCTTTAGAGCAGAATCTGTTCCTTGGTTTTGTGCATTTTGGTAGGTCTCACCAAGAACCATGACACGCTACAAGAATTTCTGCACATTCAAATGTAGGCCATACATGGTTGAGTACAAGTTTTCTGCCACTAAACTGCAAAAAATCAAGTATCCATTTATGTACCAGGATTAAGAAAAGAAAAACATGGAAACTAAATGCTTTCTAGTCAGTTGATTCAAACTAAAACATGGTTAAATCATTACGTTCATTAATATATACTTGGCATCAACAAAACCTAAAGAAAATAGTCAATGTGGCAACATGCAACACAAAATAGAAGAGCATGTTTTCAGAGCTATTGTACAGGAAATTTGTGTGTATCAAAGTATGGTATTTTCATGGGGAAAAATACAAATGAGTGTGCAAAAATTAGAGCTTACCTAATAGGCAATAGTCCTGCACTTTCTCACACCTGATCTAAACCTTGCTTTGGAAGTTACCATAAATATAACAGGATCTGCACACTTCTAAAGTATCACATATGTTTATATAATGCCTAGCCATTTTACAGTCTCTAAAACTTAGTGAAATGAACTTCAGATTGATTAATTTAGGGTATTGTGAAATTTCCTGTTTGTATTATCCTAGAAAAATACAAAGGCAGCTGGATATAGTCACTATTTGCTCTGTGTCCTTCAGAAGCAGGAAAAAAAACACCAGCCCATGGGAAGGTTGGAAGAGCAGGATATGCTACCACATATTTGAGGAGGACCACACCAAAGCTGTGTCTGCAAACCTCTTGGGATCATTCCATTAAAAAAAAAGAAACCCAAACAACAAACAAACCCCAACAAATTAAAAAAATTATCAACAAAAAACAAAGAAGGGAGAAAAACAAACAAAACAAACAGACAAAACCCCACAAAGAAACAAACAAGAAATAGAAAACCCTCCAAAGAAGCCAAACCAACCAACAGCCAAAGAAGAAAACAAAAACAAAAAAAACAAACAGAAAAAACCCCTGAACAAACAAACAAAAAACACCAACAAAACATCCCCAACAACAATACCCCATATCACCCTATTTAAATTCTTTAGTGGTTTAGGGCACCATAACTGCTAGAAGTGAGGAAGTGCATTTTCCATCCCACAGAAGTCATTGTGGTAAACCTAGGTCAGGCACCCTGTGCATGATTTGAAATTACTCATTCCCAGACTGGCATTTGTTTAAACGGATGGTAGCTGAGCTCAGGCGACAACAGGTCATTTTCAAATGTCAGCTGCCATTTCCTGGGCACAAGACCTGTACAAGAGCCTTGGCAGAGTCAAAAGTACCCTGTCCCACCATGGTTTGGCCTCACAGGTGTTGCAGTTCAGTTTTCAGAACAATTGACTCGCAAGGTGAGCCTGTGAGCCAGTCTGATCTGATTGTTACAATTAATTTCTTCAACAGCTTAACTCACTCACAGGTGTGACCAGATGTATAGACATTTATCAAACCGTGAAGCTCACTTTTTCATCTTCAGATAGCAGTTTCTAAATTACCTCTGGTCTGCCCTGCACAGACAGCCTTGTCACTGTTTATGCAACCTCCTTTAGCCAGCCCAGGTACTTTGACATCTTTGTAAACAAAGCTAACATGATTTTGACATCAGCAGATAAGTGTGTATTAGCTAAACTTGATAACTTGGTGTTATTTCATCATTTACTTAAGCTTTTATTCACCCAAATGAGCTTGAAGATAACTCTTGAAAAATGGAGACAGTGTTAGTTATGAACTAAACTGTAAAATCTGAAAACAGCTTGCACCTCTGAAGCATCTTGGCTTAGATATGGGAAAGTGATTTGGTGATAGGATTGCATCTCCCAAAGGGGAATATGCATTTTCCTTAGAGAGATTTCCATTGCTCCATCAGTTGTGCTTTATTCATAAAATCTCTCTCAAGGGAAAATAAAATTTGACTTCAGGTATTTCAATGCTGCCTGGCTGCCTGACCTGTTTAAATCATCTGTGCTAGCTGAGAAAACAAGCTGCAAATCTCCTGAGCAGTGAGCAGCCCTGTAAAAGCTGGAGCCAAGGACAACTACACTACTCTGTGTTTGCAGTTTTTAAGCACTGCCATACCTCTCTTGCAGTCTGGAGCAGTGACCTGAGCTTGGCTGCAGGGAACAAATATATCAGGCTAGTAGTTTGAGTACACACAGAAGTTAAACTGCAGCAGGACAAGTCTCATATCTGCATGTGAGTTTTGCTGATAGCTCAGAACAGCCATGCAAGCCCACAGGCTTCTGGAAGATGGCATACACAAATCTTTTACCAGTTCTGCTTCAGCTGGAAAACAGCTGTACTCACAGTGGTTATTAGTGTACTCTCAGCCATAGTGAGTACACTGAAAATACATATAGGCAATAATGCCAATTCCAAGTTTTATACTTGGAAGAGTTTTATACTCAGGAGAGGCTTTTTAGTGGTGCTCCTGACCTTCCAGCCACCTGCTAGGGAGTACAAGGCCCAGAGCATCACCATGACCTGGGCATGCCTGGCATCAGCCAGATGCCCCTGCCCAGCTCAAGCAGGCACACAGCTGCAGTAGAGATGTGTTTTGGACAGCCATAGAGACAGCAACGGTGAGCAGGCATGAAAAGAAGGATCTAAACCAGCAGAACTAGGGAAGAGACTACCTTTTAGTCATGGTATCTGCACTGACAGGTTAAATCTTCCTCAAAAGACCTGCCAGTGTTTAACGCACGCACTCACGCTGAAGGACAACTATTTAAACAACTGCCTGAGAGTGCTTTTAAGAAATCAGCCAGAACTAATGTCAGAGAAAGGAGAACAATCATTAAAACATTCTCAAAGCTTTATATTATGTCTTAAAATAGCGTCCTTGCATATAGGAATGCCAGGAGATTAAGATTCAATATCTCATGATCTACTGTGTCTAGGAACAAGTACTTTAATACTGTTGGAAATGTGCCCTCTTGAATTTTTGACTGCATATTGTTTTCATCTCTAGCTGTAATGAGTGTCAAAGTCCCCTTTTCTAAAACATTATTATTTGCCATACATGGGTATGATTTGGGCTTAGTAGGTCACATTTTGAGGAAAAACAGATTATTGTTTTGCAATTGTTGGGGTTTTATTTTAGTTTTAAGATGATTTTATTTTCGTTTTAAGATGATACCTTTTAAATAGACAACTGGCTATTAGCACACAGCAAGCCACTCAAAAATGCAAATTGTCACAGGACTCTCCAACTCATGGGTGTGACATGTGGCAGTAATGGTTTTGCCACTCATCTGGCAATCAATACAACTCAAATATAAGTCTACTGTTTATGATTAATAGCATCACCCAAATGTATGTAGCCAACAGTCCATCACAGATTCTAATGCTGTTTATCCTTTTACACTTACTTCTTCCATATGAGTTAGTATGAAAATGTCACAATGTCTGCACGATTTCTTACCAAACACAGGTTCAGAAGCGCTGAGTTGAGTTCTGACCTCTCCAGCACAAGAAGGACATGGACCTGCTGGAGCAGGTCCAGAGGATGCCATGAAGGTGATCAGATGGCTGGAGCTGAGGCTGAGAGAGTTGGGGCTATTCAGCTGGGAGAAAAGAAGGCTCGAGGTGACCCTGGAGCACCTTCCAATACCTGAAAGCAGCCTATAAGAAAGCTGGAGAGGGACTTTTTACAGGGGCAGGGAGTGATAGGACATGGCAGAATGGCTTCAAACTGAAAGATAGTAGGCTTAGATTAGATATTAGGAAGACAATCTCACCACTATGGGAGTAGTGCGACACTGGCACAGGTTTCCCAGAGAAGTTGTGGATGCCTCATCCCTGGAAGTGTTCAAGACAAGGCTGGATGTGTCTTTGAATAACGTGCTCTAGTAGAGGTGTCCCTGCCTAAGGGAAGGGAATTGGAACTGAATGATCCTTAAGCTCCCTTCCAGCTCAAACTACTTCATGATTTTGTGAATATTTTGAGATACAAATCAGCAATTTCCCAACTGTACATCAGTAAGTATTTTTTCCTTGTGAAGAAAAAGTAATTGGAAGAGATTTTTAAATCCAGTTAAGTCCACCCAAGCTTTTCTTTGGATAAGCCAGTTGGGAATTTCTTCAGTATTGTCTCTGGCTATGCTTTCCCCCATTCATCCACACAGTCCTCAGAACAACTTTACAAAATAAGAACAACAAAATAATGCATCTTGGCTACTACTAACATGAGAACAAGTGGCTTTAAACATCAGTGTGACCATCAAGGACCATAGGGCTGAAGAAACCTCAAAGATCACTGAGAATGCCTAATACTGTATTTTATCATTGTTTTAGTCACATTATCTCTTGAAATTTAACAATGATCTTCACCCATGCAGATGCACAATCCAAATCCCAGCTCTGAAAGTCTTTAAAGATATGATTCCAATTTCCAGCATTTCTGCTCATTTCCAGCATCAAAGGAAGTATATCCAAATGCAATATGCAAGTGACTATCTTCTCCTTGCACCCACATTTAACTAAAACCACACAGTCTTAATTTTACTCAACTCAAAGGGGAAAGTGCCATTAATTAGTCGTCATAGCTACCTCCTTCAACTGCACACATAGACTCCCCCTCCCCAGTGGATGGACAGCTGGTCCCAAAGCTTGGCTGTTCCTTTATCTATCTGGGAGGTGTATAACAGGAAAAATGGTGCTAAACCAGGAGGTCCTGGAACAAAATCCATTATGACTGGAATTGCAAATATTTGGATGCCTGTCATCTTCAGCCACCATAGACCATCCTGCAGCCATAAGTGCAATCAATCGCCGATTTGGAGGTTTCAGGGCAGTCTGCTAATGGTTTTCATATGATTTTTTTTCTGCTAGCTTTAAGAGATCAAAACAGGCACAAGCAAACTTGGATTTGGTTCTTGTTGCTTTATCATAAGCTGTCCTGTGATGAATATTATTAATGGCATTCAAGCCTCTCTTACAGTCTTCAATGGTTAAACAGAGATAGATAAAAGCATCTCCAGACCTTCCATTAACTAGAAGATCAGAGCCATGTCTGTTTGTTCCTAGCACAGCCATTTGGAAAACCCCAGGAAGCCAATTGGAAATCAGGAGAATATTTAACTTTTGCTTGCACACCATTCCCTGTTTTTCCTTTCCCAAGGACCCATAGTATTTCCCTTTCTGCAAATACTCAGTTTAGTTGGAATAACTCAGAATTCCCACAGTTACAGATAGTTGATTACCCTTTTACTCACCTTACTACAGTGAGCAGAACTACAGAACAGATAGGGGAAGAAACTCCACCAAAGTTTGACAGAAATCTTAAAGATCTGTACATGAACATAATTTTTAGCATAACTCCCAGCTAAAGGAGGTAGGTTGAATTACCCCCTACTGTGTTGCATAAAAAGTCAACAAATCAGAAATTGGAAAGTGTACTCAAGCCACAAGTAGCTAATATTCACATCATTCACTACAAGTTATTGAAAGATCTAATTTCCATATCTTCACAAAATATGGTGAAAACAATAATCATATTGACAATTTATACCTCCTGCCACACAGATATAGAGACACAGAATATGTCAGTAGTGGCTATGACCAGTGGAGACTGGTTGCCACAGGGAAGCTGAAGCTGGCTGGCCAAACTCAGAGAAAGGAAAAACAGTGAAGTGTTGAGGCAGGTGGGCTGACAGAGGAAGAGCTTGTACGTCTAAGAATGAATGGGTCAAGGCACCCTGACAGAAAGGAAGAGCCAGAAAGACATAACATACCCACTCCTTAGTGTGGTATGTGAGATTTTTTATTGAGAATCTGCACTTTTACCCTCTTGTTGTCAGAGAATACAAGAGCAGTTTCTGAGAAAGGTTCTAGTGTGTTTGTATTAATCAGGTGAAAAGGTTCCTATCAGGCCAATGCTCTTCCTTTCTGTTGCTCCTGATATTGCCACCTGTCCTGGGCCTTTCCAGATGAGGAGGGAAAAGAGGAGGGAAAAAGAACAGCAACTTGCAAAACATGTATTGCACAAATCCACATCTTTACTAAGAGTGTGCTTCAAAGAGGAGGAAAGAATATGAATCTGTATCTGCAAGTACATCACCTAACTAATACATCATGCCAAAAGTCAGTTCCATCATTAAAGCAGTAGGAATGCCAGTTACTGAGAGCACTGGACCTTCAGTAGTGTTGAGGCTGTTTTGTGCTGACCGGTTAGTAAATGTCAGAAGGAAGGAAAATCAATTTTTATCGTATACCTAGAGTGAAAGCAAAACTGTGCAATCAACTTATATGCCTATTGACTACATAATGAAAAGTGCAATTAGATATATTGCTTGCAAATCCTACCATAGTCAATGGGAGCATATGGAGCCATGGGAAGCATGTGAGTATATTTGAGTGTATGCTCTATCTAGAAAACAGCAGAGAGGTAATCAAGTTAGAATTAAATATAGTTATACCAGTTCAGTTAGACCACACAATTCATTTCTAGAACACAAATAACAGCTCACGAAGTGAATGAGATCATTAAAGCCAATATACTTAAAAAATTTATTTGCTGAAAGCATGGGACTGAAAGCTTTACTTAGAAATGAAAAATCTAACAAATTGGCAACAAAATGTAATATAGGAAGGAAATAAAAATAAATTCAAAACAGCAGGCTGACTGCCACAGATAAGAAACAATAAAAGCTGGAAACTAAACCCTGGCGACTAAAAATTTATGGCACTGCAAAATACAAGTGACCACCCTCAGACTATTTTCATTTAGTAGAACGCTCAAAAGCTTCTTCTGAGAAAATTAACATTTTCATAATTAATCCTACCCATTTGGCTTTGTGTTGACTTCAAGAAGTGTACTTATACACACTTACCCTATCTATGATTTTTTTTTCTTATATTATTACAGGAGGATTTGGAAACTCTTTGCAAATTTTTTGCTCCCCTTCTGCTAGATTCAATAGTTATTTGGATACCATGGTATAACAGGAAACTTTTATGCTGAAAAAGTAGCTTACAACAGTTGATGCACCAGAATGAACATACGAAGATAAATATTCCAAGGAAAGGAAATTAAAAATCTAAGCTACTCAGATCCACTTTCTTTCAATGGCTCAAAGTTTTGCTTTTTATATCCTTTTGAACTGTGTTCTTTAATACATTTCTGCTTATATTAAATACATAACATAATACTCATAGGAAGTGAAAACTATTCAGCCTTTTACTATCCAGACTCCTGTGTATTTAAATGCATGCAGTTAACATTTCCTTAAATGCAGTCGAAAGTAATTCACAGCAATTGCTTGACAAGATGGTAACAGAGACTAAGATAATTAGCATGGAAATAATCAGGACTCTGCAGAACCAGAACTTTATTTCTACCAGTTGTGGGAGCATCATCATAATAACAAAGGAGCAAGGCCATTTTAAATCTCAAATTTCAGAACAATTAAAGTTGAATAAAAACCTTTCCAGTGGTACATCTCTTGTTAGCAGTCCTCATTACGTCTGCACTGTTAAATGAATGGGGAAAATATTGATGTAGGTACAATACCACAACAGTGTAACCCCTCCCCAAAAAAGATACTAGGTCACTTGCATTACTAGGCTAAAATGCTGAAGTGTCTGCCCCATCTGGTCCTGTTTTTATTTTATATAAAAATTACATTTATGGGGCAGACTAATAGCTGGTAGTAAGGTTTAAGGCAGGGGAAAAACAGCCTTTTCCCTGGGGAAAAATATTTACAGCAAGAAACTTAAATAAGCAACATAATTAAAACAGAAAAATAGTGGATTTCCCTGTCTGGAAAATAGGCTGAGCCCAGTACCTTCCTAACAGGGCATTTCTTCTCTGGAACAGAATACTGACTGACTCAAACAAGCCTGGAAAGGGATCCAGGCAGATCAGATAATTAACCCCAGGCTCCTTCCTAAGAAGATTAGTCAGGGCTGAACACCAAAAAGGTGCCAGTGATCTAGTAGAAGGGTGGTATCTTTCTGTTCCACCTCTCAAGTCTCTCCTCATCTTTCAGCAAGTGTGGGAAATGTCAGCCGTAAGGAGTTGTTACATTCCAGCTCCCAGGAAAGGAGTGCTGCTCCTCACACAGGATCCAGAGGCTCCTGATGCAGTGGCCATACCAGAGGAGCCTTTCACAGGCTCTGGTAGGTTTCCAGAACTAGCAGGGAGGAAGAGACAAAGCCAAGCTCTGCAAAGCACAAAAAGAGACGCCTTGGAACTCCTCAAAGCCTAAGTTTAGGGTTTAGTCTCTACTCAGAGAGAGCAAAGACATGGAGGCCAAGAGATACACATTCTGCACTCTGATGGCATCAGTGAGGAGAAGCCAGCAAGTCAGAGGCCATTCCTCAGCTTTCTTGCACCCAGGAGATGCTCTTCATTCAGCACTCCCCTCTTCCTAGCAGGGTTGTAACAGGCTCTTCTTTCCTCTTGCATGCATTAGCCCCCATTAGACAATCAAGGTATGATTTTAATTTCTGCAGAGTTCTGTTCCCTGCGGAGAGAAACAAGAGCCACACAGCACGAATTGCCTCCTTCCAAACCCAGACCCAGTGGGACACTCATACACTGTAGTTCTTATGAGCCCAGGCATATCTCATTAGCAGATAATCAGCAAGCGACTCATTCACTAAAATATGAGCATCTTATTACAAGAATAGAGGGAACGCTGCAAAAGATTCTTTACCGCATTTCATGTCATTTGTTGTGATTTTGAACATCCGGCCCCATGATTTTGTGTTTCAGAGAACTGGGTTTTTATGTAAATCAGCATCTGAATAAGTAAAGATCGTAAGAATGTATGATATTGTCTGTATTTCAGCCCAGGATATGTAAATGCAAAAACTTGAAATCAAAATGTATGCATTCTGCATAACTTTGTGGTCTACAGAGTAACAGGAAATAGATTTTGATGTGATTTATGCATAAGTAGATGCAAAATAAATCTAGCAAAATTTAAAAATATTCTCAAAACCAATGAGAAGCATTTCTGTCCTGAGCACTGGGATCTTGACTCAAGAGGGAGCTAGGTAGCTGGTTTTATAAGCAGAGCATTTCAATATTCTTACTCATTTTCATTTGAAAATTAAGAAATTAAATAAACCTGTTTGTGCTCACAATTGATCTTGTTGACAAGAAAATAGCTAGGAGTTTCATTCCTTAGAATAGAACCCATGACTGCATACTGAAGGTGATTTCATTGAAAGATTTAAAATGAACACTCAAATTCAGCTGAGCTGCCTTTTTCTTTAAACTGCAGAACAGTGTTCAAGAAATCCTTCATTTTCACCTTCTCTTTTCAGACAAGGATTCAGAGGATACTCAATTCTTTTATGAACTAATAAAGCAAAAGTAAACACAAGGACTAGTAGTGTCATGGAATCACAGAATGGCCTGGCATGGAAGGGAACTTAAAGATTGTCTCGTTCCTACCTTGCTGCCATCTTGAGGGACATTTTTCACTGGACCAAGTTGCTCAGAACTCCCTCCAGCCTGGTCTTGAGCACTTCCAGGAGTGTCACTCAGATTATTCTTAATTTCCATCAGAAAACTGTAATGGTATCTGACATATATAATTTTTTTTTTGCAAATAAAAATTTTCAAGAGATCCAAGGTAGGTACTGTGACCCGATATTTTGCTGCATGGTTTGCTAAAATGCTTTTACTAGGTAAAACTAGTTTTACCAGCTTCAAACATGCATTAAAAAACAGAATGAAACTAAAGAAGTCTTACCAGGAGACAAACTCCATCACAAATGTTGACAGAGCCATCCAGATGCAGCAGTGACAAAAATAGGACAAGCTAGATGAAGTAAGGAATGAAGAGAAAGATAATTCTATGGAATCCCTTACCGATTTTCTCTATAACTCTTTTTAGGGGTTGAAATTTATAATTAATGCTGCCAAAGTACTGGAAAACCCTTACTGTAGTTTAATAAATAGCCTGAATCATAGGAGGAGAGCAAAAGTAAAATACAAAAATACCTACCGTAGAAAATATTTTGAGCGAGAAAAGGAATGTGTTTATGTTTCTGTGCTGGCTGGCAGGGGTGCACCTGGCAGTTTGATTTCCTGCTGTAAACAGCAGGAGAAGTGTACCCAGCTCTCCCAAGTGGGCAGATGGGAACTATTTATTTACTGCTTCTCCAATAGAAAACTCAACTTTCTAAAAACAATTTTCAACTTTCAGCTATGACTTCTTGCTAAATTATGATGATATTTCTCATCGTTCCAGTCAAACTTGTGTTTGTGACTTCTGGTGCCCTTGAAAGTGCTGTGCGGCAGGGGCAGAAGATGGGCAAGGATGAGGGGCTGGCTCTGAAGTGGGGCTAACAGTGCAAGAGCCTGTGTGCCAAAAGCCTTGGGACTGCACCAAGCACTTTGACACAAGAGTCGCCCCTTAGGATGACAAGGCTGTGCTCACCAGCACTGGGACTCTTCCCAAAGACAAGAAGGGAATGTACCACGCTCACTCCTCCAGCCTGCCCAGTGTTTCCTGCTGTTCCATGACTGATAATCTCTCCTGTTGATTTCAGAATAGGTGGAAGGGAAAGCAAAGCCTATTCACAAAGCGTTAAATAAAGCAAGGAAGAACATCTGCAGTCGTTTGTCTGGAGGAAGGTTCCTCCCCATCCCTAGCTAATGAACACAGAATTTGGACAAGGAAGGAGGGAGGGAGGGAAAAGCCTTATGGCCTTTTGGCACTTGCATTCCCCTTCTTGTCACCAAATTGTAAAATGGGAAAGAGTTACACAAGATTTGTTCCTTTCACAAATAAGGAGGGTGCTGGAACTGATTGATTTATTTATTTAAGCTGTACAGTAATGGTTTTGCTCTCTGAAGTGACAAGGAATGCTTGTATGAAGCAGACATATTGATGAAACTTTATGTTTATGAGTCTGCAAAAGCAAACACATAGGCCCAAGGCTTGTCACCCCCACCCCTAAATTCAAAGCATGTGACAAACAAGAACTACACCAAAATCTGCAGAAGTTATGTTTAGTTAATTGCATTAGAGTTTATTTACATATCATAATTTACAGCAGCAGGAAAGTCTTAGCTAACAAAAATGGGCATTGCTTCATTTCTAAATAATGCTTCTAACTTAGATAAAAGAAAAGAAAATACTGTTTAACTAGGGGTTAAACTGCACTACGATGCCTGAAAGCCATCCAAGTTCATTCTGCTGTAAACAAATTCTACTGCCAGTTAACAGGCATTATTACTGTAACTGAGAAAATTTCTTCAATAACTGTGTTTGCCATTAATACATTGAATTATACATTAAAAGATCAGTGTCTTCCTTCAACTTGGAAAATATTGATGAGACATTTGCCATCTAAGAGAAACATCTCAAACATTCAGCTAGATAGCATTAAAACCTTAAACCCCTTGAGGGCAATGAAAGTTACACCTAGAAAACTCAAATGAACAAAAGTGGGCTATAAAATATCATACGAAATGCAGCAAGAAAAGAATTAACAACAGATTTCTACATTAGCTCTTTTTGTTTGAAGCCTGATGACAAGCCACATATAGTACTAAATTCTAAATTACAGGAACATTACACATGTGATTGAATCTTCCTGTCTGTGACAGGAAGCATGAGAAGCAAGTCTTGGGCTCTGCAGTTTGGGAGCCAGTCTGCCTGAGATGGGGGGAGAAGATGGTACAAGCAACCCAGAAATGCTAACACAACCCACTCACCAGGGCTTTCTGTTTCATAATTCTCCTGTTGGTTCAAGTGGGAAGGAGGAGGCAAAAAACTCTGTAGAATATGTCCCTTTTCCACATCAGTGGGGAAATGTGGTATACAGAGCAGCCAAGCAGCAATAGCCCTTCTCACTGAGGAGGAACACAGCAAAAGGGTAGCAGAGGACAAGCCAGCAGGACAAGACCTATGCCATGTGGCAATTGTCTCTTTAAGGGTCTCTACGCAGCACCTACAGAATTGCTAATGGCTGCTACTGCAGTGAGGGTTGTTTTTGATCTCTGATAATACCTGTGAGTTTCCCAGTGGAAATTAACTATTCAGCCATCCAAATTCAGCCAAATCAAAACTTGGCAAAAATAAAAATTTCCATTTTGGCATCCAAACATTCAAAATACTTTCTTCTTCACTGTTTGTGAATTATGAGTGGAAAATGACACATGTGCGTTCACACAGTTAAGCAAAAGCATACCAGGACTCCAAAGCTCACTTTTTCAAGCTATGAAGTAATCACTTAGTTTTGTGTAAAAGTAGACAGTTATTAAAGCTGAAAAAAACTGAGGTCAGTTAGAACTAGACATGAGAATGTCTGCAGGTTTTAGAAAAACACAGTCAAGAACATCGTGACACAATCATATTTGAGGTACATATTGCCAATAACACATAGCCTGAGCTATGTCCTCAAAAGTCTGTAAACATACATGTTTTTATTTATTTATTTAACTTTAGGCTTTGAGTTCTTTGGAACTGGTTTTAAATGTCACAGAACTCCCAACCCACACAAAAGAGGAAAGGAGGTCATGTGTCTTCATTGTTTGAACTCTACAGAAGAGGGGAGATATTTCCCACATTGCTTCCTTAGAGGTATGATATGCAGATCCCTACATAGAAGTAGCCAGAAGAGTTGCATTACCTTCACAAAAAGAGCAATACAACCTAGTGAGCAAAATATTTATAGCAAACATTTCCACCCTAATTTTGTTTCTTTTGAGCAAACTTGTCATTTGGCAATACTACTTCAATACCCACCTTTGCACCAGTAGAAGCTGACATTCACACAAGCACATGGACATACATGCCTGCCTCTGCTCTCACACCCTGAAAACCTCCCTACATTTAACTCTGACTTCAGGGAACTTAGGAATTTCACCTATAACAGCACCTGAAGTCTTAGACAGCCAAACAAGTATTTTTCAACTTTCTCTTCCTAGAACAGGGGCTCCAAACACCTACCTGGATATTCCAGCTTGAGAAGAGTCATAACAGCTGCTTGACATAAGACTCACCAAGAAAACACATACTACATCCTCAGCTTTCCAAACAGACTGAAAAAATCAGCAGCATCCCATCAAAGTCCTAGGCATCACTCCTGAGCAGCCACATCCCAATTAATCTACCCACATGTTTGATGGCATCCCCCAAATTTATAACCTCCTCCCTGAGCTTTGATTTTTTCCAATTTGTCCAGCTGATCTGCTCAGCTGTCGGACAGCAACTGTCAGTCTGACCCCAGCACACATCTCAGACTACACTGGGCAGTTGCTGTACCCTTCAGCTGAGCTGTTCTGCTCTGCAAATACAGGATTCAGGTTCTGCTCCTGTTGTCCAGGCTATTAAGATACTATCCACTGCTGCAAAAGAGACAAAATGGGTCTTCAGGACCTATTCCAAGGCAGGTTGTTTGGGGAGAGCTCTGAATAAGAGGCAATATGAAGAAGAGGTGAAGAAAACGGTTTCTTTTTCATGGTGTTAGTTCACAGTGTTACCTATGATGGGACTGCCCAGGTTATGGACTACTTTTAAATAACCATCAGGCACCCACGGAACTGCCTTAGACTTGCCATGGCAATTGGACCCTTTGTTACGCTCATATTGCTGGTTATCCAACACATTTCACATCCATATTGCTAGAGAGCAAGGTGACAGTCTCTAGGGGACCTTCAGAGCAGTCTAAAAGACAAGGGGAAATAAGCCCATGCTACACCTTAGCGTTTGTATACTTCCAGCTTTACCAACCAACATCCTTGTAGCACATGTTTTAACCTCAACAGACAAGACCCAAAGGCCGGGAGCAGGACTAGCAAGAATGGGGGAAAAAAGGGGAAATGCTTGGTGGAAATTAGGTGGCTTTGAACAAGTTGCTGAGAGACAGAAGGCTTAAAATCAGCTGAGTAAACAAATTACCATTGGCAGCCAGCAGGGAAACATTTGAACCCAGTACTACTACTCACTAGGCAATTCAAAATACGCTGTTTAAAATTATAGTTTGCTGTAGCAAAACTTTCACTTGTATATCTTCAGGAAATCTTAAAAAATTAAAAAAAAAAAAGGATAAAGAAGTAGAAAAACATGAGTTATCCCCACCAATTTTTAAATCAAGCATTTATTTGCAGATGCATTGTTCAATACTTTCCACATTCTAGCCAGGAAGTCTAACATTAGGCTATGAGGGAAGGGTATTATAGGCTTTTAAATCATTCCTCATATGTGCTTGAGGTGATTTATGTGACAGCTATGCACTGAAGTCCACATATTCATTTAGAAAAATGCACCTTCCAAAACAATATAATTAAGTAATAGGAATTCAATTCAGGTAGATTTTCCAGTTTCCTGTAGTGACTCCCCAAACAAGAATGCTTGTCTGTAGTCAACAAATTGAATTAAGATGTTTACTGGAAGTGGTGGATGACCTGACCCATTAAGCCAGCTGACATTTTATTGTAATTTCTGACTGAAAGGGCTATTCATGGAATTTTGTTTTCACTTCAGGTTTCTCTTGCTTAATCCTCTGAAGTATAATATATGTTTTTCTTATAGGAAGGTTACAGTACTAGAATTTCTTTGTGTGAAACACAGACAGCTGGCATTTGCCATCATTTAATTTTTATATTGTCTTCTCAGAACAACCTTAATTTAAGATGCATTTTTCTCACATAGAAACACTAGCTCTGTATCTGGAAGTCACCTACATAAAGCTCAATTTGTCAGCATAATTCTGTAGTGAGACTGCCAAGATTTGGTCTCTTCTTCATTACATTCTCTATCAATATTCTCTAACATGATTAACTACCATCTTAATTGGCAACAAGGTACTGAACTCCAACATGTTTTGATTTGATATAGTGTAAAAGACATTTGTAATAGTACTTTCCTAGCACATTATGTATAAGCAGCAATTCATTTGAACCAAGTCTGTAAAATAGGGCTAAACAACAGGATACAGATCACTTTCAGACTTTAAGTTGAGCTGCAATATATTGCACCTGATTTACTTAACTCCATAATGCATTTGGAGCTTTTTGTGCCAGACCTGTGACCATGTGGTCCGTAGGACTGTATCACCCAGATATCTATTAAAATGTATAGAGAAATGAAAACATGAGATTGGGTTGGCACAGTACCAGCCTGTTGTTAGAAAATGCACTGCATGACCTTATTAAAAAGGCAGAGCACTAAAAACTTTCAGTGTTATTTACTCTTTTACCTTTTTTCCCCCAAAACTGGCAGCATCAGTCTTTTTAAAGCAAATCCTTTTCTCCACACTATTTGATACTTATTTTCTGCTTCATCAAAGCAGTAAGGAGTGAATTAATCTTTTGACAATATTTCACTGAATGGCATAGATGGTTCTTATGAATTTGACATGTCATTTGGCTTCAGGGACTGATTGATGGACACATAAAAAAAAAATGGAAACAAAACCACCAAACCCCAAAACAACTAAGGAATCCGTGTTGTGATTTTATACTGACCAGTATTGTAATAGAAACTAACCCAGTGGAGTTTTGTCAACAAATTAAAACTGCTTCCTACATCAGGACTCAGCATATTTGGCACATTCTATACCACCTTTTCTGATGCTTATATTGTTTCCTTCCTTCTCATAACCACATGTATATATATATATATATATATATATAAGAAGTCACAGCTTTGAGTTTCCTCTCAGGTTGGTTTCTTAGGCCATTATTTTCTCTTTCCATCTGCTACCCACAAACTGATTGCCACAAATGTAGTTCCTTCCTGGGAGAGTGCCTTTGGAGCCCCAAGTGTGTTATCACATCACCACAACATGTAGAGAGCAGGAGCCCCGCTGACTCAGAAGCCTCTAAGAGGTATCTCAGAGGAAGCCCAGCATGACAAAATGAAGGCCTCTGGCACACTTCTCTGCTTGTTCAAAGAAGAGCTGTGAGTGCTGTCAAAGGCTATTCAAGGATATCCACACCTCCAGATCTGCCAAACTACTGTGTCTTAAATAATTGATCCTATATCCACCAGAAAGTTTTGTTTCAATACTTTGAAAGAATATTGCATCTCATGAAAACAACAGATGTCTCTGCATCCTCATCATAACTCCTCTGTAGCTAAANAGGTGACAGTCTCTAGGGGACCTTCAGAGCAGTCTAAAAGACAAGGGGAAATAAGCCCATGCTACACCTTAGCGTTTGTATACTTCCAGCTTTACCAACCAACATCCTTGTAGCACATGTTTTAACCTCAACAGACAAGACCCAAAGGCCGGGAGCAGGACTAGCAAGAATGGGGGAAAAAAGGGGAAATGCTTGGTGGAAATTAGGTGGCTTTGAACAAGTTGCTGAGAGACAGAAGGCTTAAAATCAGCTGAGTAAACAAATTACCATTGGCAGCCAGCAGGGAAACATTTGAACCCAGTTCTACTACTCACTAGGCAATTCAAAATACGCTGTTTAAAATTATAGTTTGCTGTAGCAAAACTTTCACTTGTATATCTTCAGGAAATCTTAAAAAATTAAAAAAAAAAAAGGATAAAGAAGTAGAAAAACATGAGTTATCCCCACCAATTTTTAAATCAAGCATTTATTTGCAGATGCATTGTTCAATACTTTCCACATTCTAGCCAGGAAGTCTAACATTAGGCTATGAGGGAAGGGTATTATAGGCTTTTAAATCATTCCTCATATGTGCTTGAGGTGATTTATGTGACAGCTATGCACTGAAGTCCACATATTCATTTAGAAAAATGCACCTTCCAAAACAATATAATTAAGTAATAGGAATTCAATTCAGGTAGATTTTCCAGTTTCCTGTAGTGACTCCCCAAACAAGAATGCTTGTCTGTAGTCAACAAATTGAATTAAGATGTTTACTGGAAGTGGTGGATGACCTGACCCATTAAGCCAGCTGACATTTTATTGTAATTTCTGACTGAAAGGGCTATTCATGGAATTTTGTTTTCACTTCAGGTTTCTCTTGCTTAATCCTCTGAAGTATAATATATGTTTTTCTTATAGGAAGGTTACAGTACTAGAATTTCTTTGTGTGAAACACAGACAGCTGGCATTTGCCATCATTTAATTTTTATATTGTCTTCTCAGAACAACCTTAATTTAAGATGCATTTTTCTCACATAGAAACACTAGCTCTGTATCTGGAAGTCACCTACATAAAGCTCAATTTGTCAGCATAATTCTGTAGTGAGACTGCCAAGATTTGGTCTCTTCTTCATTACATTCTCTATCAATATTCTCTAACATGATTAACTACCATCTTAATTGGCAACAAGGTACTGAACTCCAACATGTTTTGATTTGATATAGTGTAAAAGACATTTGTAATAGTACTTTCCTAGCACATTATGTATAAGCAGCAATTCATTTGAACCAAGTCTGTAAAATAGGGCTAAACAACAGGATACAGATCACTTTCAGACTTTAAGTTGAGCTGCAATATATTGCACCTGATTTACTTAACTCCATAATGCATTTGGAGCTTTTTGTGCCAGACCTGTGACCATGTGGTCCGTAGGACTGTATCACCCAGATATCTATTAAAATGTATAGAGAAATGAAAACATGAGATTGGGTTGGCACAGTACCAGCCTGTTGTTAGAAAATGCACTGCATGACCTTATTAAAAAGGCAGAGCACTAAAAACTTTCAGTGTTATTTACTCTTTTACCTTTTTTCCCCCAAAACTGGCAGCATCAGTCTTTTTAAAGCAAATCCTTTTCTCCACACTATTTGATACTTATTTTCTGCTTCATCAAAGCAGTAAGGAGTGAATTAATCTTTTGACAATATTTCACTGAATGGCATAGATGGTTCTTATGAATTTGACATGTCATTTGGCTTCAGGGACTGATTGATGGACACATAAAAAAAAAATGGAAACAAAACCACCAAACCCCAAAACAACTAAGGAATCCGTGTTGTGATTTTATACTGACCAGTATTGTAATAGAAACTAACCCAGTGGAGTTTTGTCAACAAATTAAAACTGCTTCCTACATCAGGACTCAGCATATTTGGCACATTCTATACCACCTTTTCTGATGCTTATATTGTTTCCTTCCTTCTCATAACCACATGTATATATATATATATATATATATATAAGAAGTCACAGCTTTGAGTTTCCTCTCAGGTTGGTTTCTTAGGCCATTATTTTCTCTTTCCATCTGCTACCCACAAACTGATTGCCACAAATGTAGTTCCTTCCTGGGAGAGTGCCTTTGGAGCCCCAAGTGTGTTATCACATCACCACAACATGTAGAGAGCAGGAGCCCCGCTGACTCAGAAGCCTCTAAGAGGTATCTCAGAGGAAGCCCAGCATGACAAAATGAAGGCCTCTGGCACACTTCTCTGCTTGTTCAAAGAAGAGCTGTGAGTGCTGTCAAAGGCTATTCAAGGATATCCACACCTCCAGATCTGCCAAACTACTGTGTCTTAAATAATTGATCCTATATCCACCAGAAAGTTTTGTTTCAATACTTTGAAAGAATATTGCATCTCATGAAAACAACAGATGTCTCTGCATCCTCATCATAACTCCTCTGTAGCTAAAGTTTCTACAAATTTGTGCCCATTCTGCATGGGCTTTCACATGCAGAATGAATTGAGTAGAACTTAGTAAGCTGTTCTTAAAAACTTCATTGAGATCCCTGATAGAGGAATAGAAAGTGTTCTTTCAGATCCCTGATGCTCCCTCTAGCAAAACCTTAAAGCAAATTCACCTATTAATTTTCCAAAAGTAATTGATTTATTCACATGCCTGAGATTAATTAAGTACTTATAAATTCAGCAAGATTGGGGGCTTGGAGGATAGGGTTTTGAACTTTTTTTGCAAAGCAAAGCTCAAAGCAGGCACTTTTCTCCCATGATTTTGCAATTTTTTCATATCAGAAAGACAAAACTATTTGGGCTTGCACTTCTAATTATTGCACGAATTTGGCATGAGCTGTGCTTAGAAAATCTGATACAATTGTTATTCATTATTCTAGGAATCCTAAATGCTGATGTAATGTAGCAATGTACAGGTTTTTTCATGGGGAGGGGATGTGAAAGGGGGAAGAGGGCTTAACCTCGCAATATTTAAAACCAAGGCTGACTTCTAGTTCTGTAGGGAATTTAAAGGATGTCTTCGCTAAAAGCAGATGCGCACATACATATGTGTTTACACATATGTTCACACACAGTCAAGCTTGCTACAGGACCTAAAGGAATAGGATTGTATTTGGATAAGAGTCATCTTGTAATTAATGAGAAACTGGTCACTCAGGCAGGAGTGTCAGAGGTTCTGACTGTGGTCCAAACCACACGGCTGTGTTTGGTTGGCTGTGGATACTGAAAAGATTAACCACGTTAGTCAAAAGGGTTCTCAGATCAAGACAGATTAACGTTTTGTAAATCCTAAAAGTAGAGGACAACCTTTCCAGTTTGGTTACTGGAGTATGTTTTATGACTATTTGGTCATAGGATCAAAGAATGGTTTATGTTGGAAGGGAAATAAAGATCATCTTGTTCCAACTCCCTGAGCAGGGACAACTTCCGCTAGACCAGGTTGCTCCAAGACCCACCCAACCTGGTCTTGAACACTTCATCTGCTACTTCTCTTGGCAACTGTGCCAGTGCCTCACCACCTTATGGTCATACTGCCCTCCTGCTATTATCTAATAAAACCTACCCTCTTTCTGTTTGAAATAATTTCTCCTAATCTTATCACTCCATGCCCTTGAAAAATGTCCCTCTCCAGTTATTTTTTAGGACCCCTTCAGGTACTGGAAGGTGCAATATGGTCTCCCTGGTCTTCTCCCAGTGGAACAACCTCAACTTTTTAAGCCTGTCCACACAGGAGAAGTGTTCTGGTCCTGATCATCTTCATGGCCTCCCCAATGTCCTTCCCTTGCTGGGGACCCCAGAGCTGGATGCAGTGGTCCAGGCAGGATCTCACCAGAGCAGAGTAGAGGGTAGGATCACCTTCCTAGTGGTCACACTGCTTTGGATGCAGCTCAGAATTCAGCTGGCTTTCTGGGCTGCAAGCACACATTGTTGGGTGGTGTCTACTGTAGTCCTTAAAAAACAATCTCCTCTCTGCTCCCATGTATCTTTCACTACTGACTGCATTTTATAAAACTGTTCTTGAGTTTGACTTGAACTTACACCTCAGCTATGACTGGCAATAAAATCTCAGTTGGAAAATCTCAGTCTGGAAAAAATGGCTCTCTGGATTTACCTAGCTTCTTGGAAAAGATTTAAAGTTGGTGCATGTGTGTCCATCACTGCAGTGTAAACAATGTTGGCGTGATCTAGAAGAGGTGAATTAGGAAGAGAACGATTTTATGTTTTGACGTGACCAGAGTTAAATATGTTCTCATTCCAAGAAAGAAAATATTACATCCCAATATTATGTTCTCAGAATTTAAACTTTAAAGATTACATAAAGAATTAACTCTAAAAGTTTGCATAAACTTATTTCAGTTTCTACCCCTCAAAAAAATCCATTTTAAAAGCTGCATTTTGTACTGTATAGACATAAATTTTATACACAAAAAATTTCTCACAAATGCTATCAAATATTGCAGCTTCTAAATAGTCAATGGTAACTTTAATATTTATATTTATCTCTGCTCTTCATAATGCATTCCCTCTTTGGAGGTGCTTGAGACTGGCTTCCAAACATCCCAGAAACCAGATTCACAAGCACAGCTACAAAAGATGCACCTGCAAAATCAGTCTTTACTGAGCTCTATGGCAGTTCAGTTTTTACCAGCCTGGAGTGAGAAAGACAGCTCTGATTAGATACACAGATACGGATTTGTTCCGGAAGCCAGGGAGCCTTTATATTCAACATCTTTTAGTCTTTATGCTGAACAAACAAGTACTGAGTTCACTGGAGGGGAAGAATATGGTAACAGACTTCTGGAAATGTTCTGTCAAATGCTGCATAAATTAAGGATTTTAGACTAAGGCCAAAGAGAGATGCCAATGGAAGAAATTCAAAAGGTGCATGTGCTAGTCAAAAGTGACAGAAGAAATAAATTTACTACTTATACAACTAGAACTAACAAAACAACAAGAGCAGATATACTAAGATAATCCAAATTTTAAAAAAAACTTCAAACAACTATGGCCAAAGCCTTTACCAAGTATGCCTACAAACTGGCTGATAAATTAAGTACATGGTCCTATTGTATTTTATAGAGGGAACTTTGCATTAGAGATAACTAAAGGTAGTATTTTCCCATTTGATGTTCACATTCTGCCTGCCTCCTGGAGATACAATAGCTTTCCCTTCCCGTCCATTCTATCAGTTTAAAGACCCTCCTCCTAGGAATTACCCTTTTTTTCAGCATCATAACATATCCAGGAATTTCAATATTCAGACTATTGTATCAAATAGAATCATTCACAGAAATAAGCAACTTCAGTAAACTTCTTATAAAACCTTGGAATACTTTGCTTTTCTAATTAGTCTCTTGAATTTTTCTGTTCCCAACTCATGTCTGATGGTCTACAACTTCTGCTTCCCATTCCCACTGTCTGCTCTGGGATTTGGAACACCAGCCTCTGACATGGTCACAGCTGCCCAGCATCTGCCACAGGCTGGGGTGACTGTGCTACTGACCAAAGGAGTTGGAGGCAGATCTGGGCCACAACTTGACTGTTCACAAACTTGCCACCAGACTTCAGCCAAACCATAATTCTTCTGTTCCTAACTATTAGCAGTGCCAACTGAAAAATTAAAACAAAACAAAACAAAAGTTATTTTCCAGCATATCTTGAAGGAACTCAGATATATATAACAGAAAGGTATTTTTGCCTCCTATCCCAAGGAAGTTAAGAGTATCAAGCATCACTTAGGATTTTCCAGCTGTAAGTTATGGTTAATACCTTAACATTGTGTGTTTTGGAGCTACTGGACTTAGGTCTCTTTTTCCTCTGTTCAATCTGTGGTAGTCATACAGATAGTTCACCTAGGTAGATCCAAACAGGTAGGTCCAAAAAATAATTATCTCCTTCTAAGGAATGTATCTGCTAGAGACTATAGAGGGAGCCTAACTACTGCCTAAGCCTGAATGCCTCACTCCTGCATAGCTTTTAGGTGAGAACATGAGGCCACACACAGTTCCTAAATGCAGTTAGATGCACAGCTTGAACTGGAGGTTTTGAAAATAGAGAATAGCTCATATACGGTGATTTTCAGAAAAATAAAATGACACATATTAAGATGTAAGAATTCACAACCAGTGATGCTTTAGCTGAAGTGGTGTCTAACCAATCTGCCATACAGCTGTTGTGAATGATACTGAAAGTCAGTAGTAACAGAAAGAAAACTGAAAACTGTAGATCAAGACACACCCTGGTATCCAGACAGACAGGGGTTTACACATCACAAGATTGCTCCTTTCAAAAAAAAGGTTGAGGTTACAATCATGGCAAAGGATGGGCATCAGCAGGAGACAGATATCAAGGTATCTCTGAATGAGAAAATTTCTAGGAGTGAGAGGATCTGGATTTTTAGCCTGGCATCAAACTACTGCATAAATAGACCTTCTAAACCTGTAGTGACTAATGTTTTGCTGATTTGTGATCAACCCATGGAGAATAAGGATTAAGCATTTGTGCTGAAAATAAAATATCTTGGATTATAGTGTGCCAAAACAGTTTGGGGTCTGGGTGATCCTGTCATGATTTAAAACACAGGTCAAGCAAAATATTCATTTTCATCACAGTAACTAATTTACAGCAGAACACATATGGTCTGAGGATCACCAGGGCAGTTCAGTCAATACAGGTACTTCAGACTAAAAGGAAACATAGGGGATGCATAACATTTCTAAGAGATGGGCATTCTGTGTCAAATAGCTGCATCCCACCCCTGCAAGTCTGCTGATCACAAGCAGCCTGTTATCATTTCCACCTGTACTACCACAGTGTTATGTCCCTGAGGTACTCAGTCCTAGTAATGAGCTCTCTGTCTCGGTAATAAACTCAGCTCCGTATGGCTTGTGATGCAAAATGCTTTTAGTGTATCACCATCTCTTAATTCTCAATAACTGGCAGAAGGGAGAAGATAAAAGAGAATTATGTCCCTGACCCCTTGAAATTTCCAATTCAACATCCCCCAGAGATCATCTGTGAAATGTTGCCACCTTGATACAGTGAGCATATTCATGGTCCCACAAGGCCACCCATATTTGTGCAGCACAGATTGTAAACTCCATGGCTGCAACAAAAATTATATTCTAATACAAATAAAACAATATTCTAGGACTCCCTCCAGGGCCATTATGATTTCCTCTGCACAGTTAGTTTTGGCTTTGGACAATTACAATAAAAATGCATGTTAACTACAGTTCTACTTTCTCAAGTGTTGGAATTCTGGGGAGTACAAACCTAAAAGGGGAAAAATTTTATTTAAAATTCTTCATATATCTACATACATACAACATTCAAAATAACTTTTAAAATATTTTATATTACAGAGTGGCCTGTCTGTCCATCTGTTGAGATACATATTGGTAAACTTCACAATAAACCAAAGACACAGACACTTGAAATCTTCCTCATCACCACATCCTTGGTACTCATAAATCCCCTGCCTGCCTCTTCCAGGCCTGAGACAGCAGCTCCATCAGAAATTCTCTGATGTACCACAGCTAGATCAATGGGCTACATCTGTAAGAGCCATTAGAAGTTACATGCTCTAAGCTGAGACCAGCAAACACGTAATAAAATAATTTTGCTATCAAACTCACATTGCCACCAAACTGCCACTGGAGCTAGCTTACTGTTGTACAAACTACCAAGCCACTCAGAGTTTGGGAGACATAATAGAGGTAAGAGTCACACCTGGGGCCATTAGAACAATTTAACAGTGTAGAAGACCAGGGTCCAGTGCCCAGCAGTTTTTAATCTTCTACAAAAACTATGGCCAGATCTCACAGAAACATCAAATCTATACCACTGTCATTGTATTAATTGAATTTCTGTAGCAATATCAACTCTTCATTGTCATTACTCCGGTTTTATTTTCAAAGATCTGATTTTCTGTACCACTGCTGCTGGTGCATTCCCTGGCCTGAGCCTCACTGAAACAGCTCTGTGGTTTCAACCCAGGTGTAGTGAGTACCCAGAGCAAAGTAGGACCTCCTACACTCCAACCCTATTCATAAATGTAAGCTTCCAATTTCTGTAGTAGAGACTTGGTCCTTTCTTTGGTGCCCAGGCCAAACCAGAACCCCCCACCAACACACTCTGGCTAAAGCATATACCCCAAGGCTATTTTGTATGGTTTCATTTTCCTTTTTGGCAAATGCAGAGAACCTATAACCACAATTTAGGGCTAGAACACTGCTGAAGCAAAAGGACATGAAATGTTAACTATGAATAAGATCCAGTCCAGATCTCAGTAATGATGCTGGCAGGTCCTACTCTTGCTTCTGACCCACTACAAGGAAGACCAGAAGCTCATTCTTAAAAGTCTGCCAATTCATTTACTCTTAATGACAGTTCCTCTGCAAGCACAAAATTTGCTACAGTCACATAGACAGAAAAATCTGAGAGTCTTTCATTGCCTGGACTTTCTTTGGAGGGACATGATGCTGGAAATTGGGATCTGAACAGCAGTGAGATCATGCAGTCAGGCTTCTGATCTTGTGCCATGTGTGTGCTGCCACGATGCAGTACCTAACATGCACATGGCAGCACAACCTGGCTCAGATACAGAACACCTGGGAATGGGCTCTTTGTCATGGAGTGGCTGCAGGACACCCTCGTTCAAACTCACACAGGGGTGTGAGGAAGCCACTGCTGCAAAGAAATTATATAGTGCTTGAAATGGGGTGCAGATTAATTGGTTTTTTTCCCATTAGCACTGGGCAATGTATTATGCTGCCATGCACTAGATGACCTTTATAGAAGAGACTTCAGAGATCTGTGGTAGCAGATATCCCCAGATACCAGACTTTGAGCATGACAACACAGAATTGCGCTGCCTGTTGGCAATGAGCAGTGACTACTTGAATCTATTTTCAAGAGGCAAACCAGAGATTAAATCAGCTGCAGGCTCTGGAGAACTGGAAGAAAAAGCTTCCCAAACACAATCCATGAATAGATAAGTCCCCAGAAGTCAAGGGCAATCCATTCACCACTAAGAAATGCATCCCAGGAACATTAACTTCCTGAGAAAATTAAATACTGTGAATATTTCTGGCACATACTAGAAAGCTAAATATATTTCCTTAACTGCAAACAATCATTTAACACAGTAGGTTATACAAATAGATTAAAAAATTCATCACCTGTTTTATCTTTGATTTCAAAAATGCTTCAGTATAATGTAAAACTTCCGTGCCAATGCACAGGGTTTTAAGGCTCCTGCATTGCCTGTAACCACTTAAGCAATTTGACAGTGCTGGGCAATATACATAAGAAAGGCAGCTTTTCCTGTTGAGGCCATGTAAGTGCAATTTATTTCTGTACAATGCTGAGCATCGTAGGGATAGTTTCAGAGGAGTGCAAATGCAGTGCTAGTGATGCAGAGACATTACTTGCAACACTAAACTATATTTGACTACTGACAAAAATCCTCCTAAAGTCAAAATCTACCCTATCAACATCAGCAGGAAGTCTAATGCAGCTGGAGCCATTTCCTTGTGTTTAAAAGGGAGCTAATTAAAAAATATAAAAAGCCAGATGAGACCTTACATTTACTAATAAAGCTTGATTCACTCCTGATGTGTTCCCTTCAAACTGTATCTCAACCTGAGTGGGAAAAATCCCAGACATACTATTTCTAGACACATTCAAGCTCCAAACCTCCCTGGGTCTCTTTGATTTTTGTGTCATTAATGAAGGTCTGCTTAAGGAACTAATGTTTCCTTTTGTCGTGAAACACTTGTACTGTAACCAAGGCCTGTGACATCGTATGGCACCGAGGTCTCGACGCAGGTAAACTCAACTGCTTTTGTTTCAGCTAGTGAACTCAGTCCAGCTGCACATGCTTGCTTGTGATCTCCAGAGCAGAGAATATTTGTCCCAAACCAGAGATATAAGCTGTGACCCAAATGAAAAAAAAAGGTCCTGAGATAGAAACCCTAGCACTGAGGGACAGACAAAGGCCCCCAAAACTGCACTTTTACAGCATTTGATTCTACTTTAGGATATAGTATACAACTTTTCAAACCTCTGACACTCTTCTGTCCTTCAGGAAGAAGCAATAGCGATGGCAATGATGGAATCTTTAGCAACCAGAAAATAAGGTTTGTACATGAAGGTCTGCAAATCATATTCACGTTCTGGGAGGATATGTAAGGAATGCACCCAAAATACTGTCTATTTATGGCACCCCAGAGGTTTTGATGGCAGTCAGGGTTTTCCCCATTTTCTATTCCCTCTTTCATTTTTGGCAAAGAGCAGTAATTCTACTGCCAAAACAAGTCTCAACTCATAACCTATCGTCTTGAGAAAAAAAAGCAGCACAGTTGGCAGCAGCTTTTCTCCCATTCAGATGTTCTTCTTCAGTTTCTGAAGAGCCAGAAAAGATGGTAATTTGGAGTGGTGAGATGCCTTTTCTTCCCATGGAGATATTGACATTGATTTTAACACCTTACTTTTTTATTCCTGAGGATATGAACCAATGAGAATTGCATTTTCTGAGTATCTCAAAAAAAAAAAATTAAAAAACAAAACAAAGCAAAACAAAAAATCCCCACATAACAACCAAAGAAAACTAAAACCCTGAAACAAAAAAACTCAACCCTTAACACGCTATTTTGATTACAGAAGTTCAGTTCACTGTGTCCTTTCAGATGTTTCAGAAAGAAAAACTAAAAAATTACAAGATACCATGAGTCAGAGGAAGAGACAAAGTAATAGTTGTCATAGGAAACCCACAGTGCTTCCTCTTTGCTGTTTCACTACTTTAAATCATTTTATGGCTCCCTTCCATACTAGGATTGTTCTTTTGGAAGTTCATTCTATTCCTAATTCCATCTTCAAATGCAGCTGGCTAATGCTCTGTGGATGTTCATCTGCCTCCTCTGGGAGGGACTCCTCTCTCAAACCAAGTCATGCAAAATTTTGACAGAAAGCATGAAACAAAATACCTAGTTTGTTACTATGATGGCTATATGATGTTTGTGACTACAAAAACAAAGATGCAGTTGGTACATTAAGTGTGGATGTTTGCATTTCAACCTGCAAAGAAAAGAAAACAAATCTTCTTGATTTAAGAAATGGGACTCTGCAAGAAAAAAAACATTACTGGGGACTTTGCCTGAGTTTCAAAGGATCTACAAGGCACAGAGGTTTCTCAGCCACCTTGTGAATAGAAACCTACATTAAGCTCACTACTATCAGGCAACAGAGGTGAACAATGAATAAAGATTAAATTTAAAAAGAAAAGTAAAGTATATTTGGACTTCTTAAATATTTGCATTTCAGTTTCAGATAATTCTTCGAGGTTCATGTTGAAAAATAGTGTTTCAAAGCAAGTGATGTTTTCAAATTGACATTCCTGGGCTTCATCTATAATCACTGGCTAACCCTCCCCAAACAGATTTTTAAGTTAGGAAAATAAAATTAATGTAGAATTTAAAAATCAAAAATTCATATAAATAGGATAATATCTACCTCTGCTGTGGTGTTCTGCTTTTCTATTTGTTCTATCTCTCCATCCCGAATTTTTAGGCAATAAACTTTGTCTGCCTCCTGTTCTGCTTGTTCAGGGCATAGCACAATCTGAATTAACAATACATAAGAGTATGTTTTTTAACATTTCAGACTGTATTTGACCTATATTTCACCAGGCTATTTCACCAGAAAAACCCTTGTGAAAGCAACACCAAGTTGTGCTGTAATGAACAGCATTAGAAAATAACTATTTAATTCAGGCAGAGGGATAGATAGAGTCATTGCTCCTCTCTTCATGCCAAAAAATGGTGGCCATCTAAACCAAAAATGTTTTGAATTTTTTTTTTTTCCTTATCTACAGATTAAAAGGAATTGTGATATGTAACTAGGTTTTTGGCTTTTGTTAATCTACTACTGTCTGTTTGTGTGGGAAAGAGAAAGACAGTAAGTGAGAACGAGGTCAGTTGCAATTTACAATCTATCCTCATGCTTCACTTGCATCCCCTTCCAGAAATGTCTACATCCTTCTGGCTGTCTTAAATGCCTTTACAGTCCCTGGAGCACCTCATGTCTGTTTAAACAGCAAGACTGGATCTGCTATCAATGAGATGGAAGACAAGACCAAAAGTCAATACAGCAAATTCTTCAAGATAACAATCAAAAATCAAAATTATGTAAAGCTAATTAAGGCTTGACATTTATAGAGCAGAACTATAACCTTTTGATGGCAGGCTTTAGAAGTCATCATGTATTAATTTTCTCCACTGAAAGAAATATTGACTATAAATTATGTAACAATAAACAAAAATAATATGTTTGTGATAGATACTTTTTGTTTTCCCCAAGAGTGGAAAGGATTGAAGATCTTAAAAACTTTTATAGTCAGCACAGCTAACAGAAATGCTCAAACTAATGGTGTACACTGTGTTGCTGTAACAGATGGAATTGTTGGGCAGGAAGTGTTTCATTGACAGAGTAAACTGATAAGCCTGTTTTTATTTTAAAAAAAAATCATTCAAGTCTCGTATGATTCACAACAGCAACAAAATACTTTGGATTTGTTTTCATTTCAATCAGAAAACAGCTGAACATATTGTTCAAATAATCTGTGATGTTGGAAGTCCTAAAAAATCATCCTGTTCTCAAATGTCCAGCTACATTAGCTGTCTATTGTAAAGAGCACAGAGTCACAGAACCACAGAAACACAGAATATGCTGGGCTGGGAAAGACCCACAAGGATCATCAAAGTCCAGCTCACGTCCCTGCACAGCATCATCCCCAAGAGTCACACCAGGAAACTGCCTGAGTGCATTGTCCAAACACCTCTTGAGCTCTGTCAGGCTTAGAGCTGTGACCACTGCCCTGGGGAGCCTGCTTCAATCCCCAGCCACGCTCTGGGTGAAAAACCTTTTCCTAATATCCAGCCTAAACTTCCCCTGATGCAACTCCAGGCCATTTCCTCAGACCCTGCCACTGTCACCAAAGCAGAGATCAGTGCCTGCCCCTCCTCTTCCCCTCATAAGGATGTTGTAGACTGTAATGATTCTACCGTCAGTCTCCTCTCCTCCAGGCTGAATAGACCAAGAGACCTCTCCTCAACAGCTTCCTTCCCAGACCCTTTGTCATGCTTTTGGCTCTCCTTTGGATGCTCTCTGCTAGTTTAAAATCTCTTTTTGATTGTGGCCCCCAGAGCTGCCCCCAGCACTGGAGGTGAGGCTGCCCCAGAGCAGAGCAGAGCAGGACAATCCCCTCCCTTGCCCGGCTGGTGATGCTGTGCCTGATGTCCCCAGGACAGGGTTGGCCCTCCAGGCTGCCAGGGCACTGCTGGCTGTGTTCAACTTGCCATCGACCCAGAGCCCCAGATCTCTTTCCATGGCACTGCTCTCCAGCATCTCCTTCCCCAGTCTGTCTGTACATCCAGGGCTGTTCCCATCCCAGGAGCAGAGTCCAGCTCCTCCCCTTGGTGAGCTTCACGCAGTTGGTGGTTGCCCAGTCCTCTCATTTGCTGCGTCTGTCTGCAGGACCTCTCTGCTTCATGGGGGTCAACAGCTCCTCCCTGTTTTGTATCATTTATGAAGACTTTACTCAATGTCCCTTCCAGTCCTGCATCCAAGTTATTCATGAAGATGTTGAGGAGAGCTCAGAGCTGAGTATGGAGCCCCGTGGAACCCCACTAGTGACAGGTCCCCAGTTTGATGTCTCCCCAGTCACTGTAGTCACTGATGGCCTTCTCATCTATCTCTCACCTGGGCTGAATAGCCATCATCATCATCATCATCTACAGCCCCAAACTAGCCCTACTCAACTTCTACCTATACATTATAATAACCACAGCCATATTCCTCACCCTAAACTCAATCAAAGCCTTAAAACTATCCACACTAACAGCCACATGAACAAAAACCCCATCACTAAGCGCAATACTAATACTAACCCTAATATCTCTAGCGGGACTCCCCTTCTGACAGGTTTTCTCCCCAAATGAAGAACTATTTTCAAGAACTAACTAAACAAGAGATAGCCCCAACAGCGACAATCATCGCTCTCCTCTCCCTACTGGGTCTATTCTTCTACCTTCAACTTGTGTACTGCGCAGCAGTACATGAAACAGTGGCCCACAAACAAGACAACCAACGTTTTAGTCGCCATCTTAATCACTATATCCATTACCCTTCTCCCCATCTCAACCATAATCCTCACCATTGTCTAAAAAACTTGGGATCACCTAAACCAAAGGCCTTCAAAACCTTAGACAAGAGTTAAACCCTCTTAGTTTCTGCTAAGATTCACAGGACCCTTTATGCCTGACCCATAAGCCAGCTGCTCATCCATCACAGGATGTGTTTATTCAGCTGAGGGCTGGATGTTTTGTTTGAAAGGATGCTGAGAGAGAAAGTATCAAAAGCTCTGCTAAAGTCCAAAAAGATATCGGCTGGATTTTCTAGATCAACCAGGTAGGTTACCTTGTCATGAAAGGAAATCAGGTTTGATAAACAGGACTTTCCTCTCATGGAGCTATGCTAACTTTGACTGATGACTCTGTTGTCCTTCAGGTGCTTTCCAATATCTTCCAGAACAATCTCCTTCATAAATGCCTAACCACTATGGCCTTGCAGCCTCAGTGCACGTTCCTGAAAACAGAAACATATCTATCTGAAAAGCACATTCAACAAAAAGCAAGGTGTAATAGCATCAGATCCATCCATAGAATAACTTCCTGTGCACAAAAAAAAAGAAGTAAAGTAACACTACCTTCTCCTCAGCTCCCCAGCCTTGATATGGAGAAAACAAAGCCCACATAATTTATATGCAGCCCTGCTAATTCTCAAGGCTAAAGATCCCAGAAGAAGCCTTCCTCAAGCTCCCTTCTTACTAACGCAGAAACATTCGCTTTCATCCTGGCTCCTAGCTCTGTAACTGCAAATGCATGAAGAGCTGCTAAGTTACATATGCAGAGCTACCGACAAGGCTGGGTGTTAGAACAGCCTTGTGTGGGGAACACTTGCATTTGAAATAGGACCCATGCTCAAAAAAAGATAGCATAATGAAGAAACACCTGAAATAATTCAGCGTTTTCCATGTTCAAAGCATTGGATACATAGAAAAAAGTTCATTCCGTGTAATTGATGCTGCTGTATTTATAAAAGGTCTTTCAATAGAGAAAGTAGAAAATATCATGATTCATATTGTGATTTAGGGTATGTACACAAGTTGCACAGACTTGAATATGCAGCATTTAAATTAATTCTCTGGTGATTGTATGGAAATTCATGTTTTCAGGTTGGGTTAATAAGAAATAAATTAATTAAATTAAACTAAACCCCAAAACTTGAGGAAGTTTCTGCTGTCAGATTTAGTGTATAATTTGGCTGCCTGTTCTGGCAGAAGAGGAAGCCACAAATGAGCTCCTTGTACTGTGGCAGTGAGGCTATGGCTTGTCTTTGCTTTGGACAGGGTGAGCCCTGCCCGAAAAATCCTGCCCAAAAATAATCTCCAAGACAAACAAACCATCAAAACAGAAACAAACAAACAAACCCTGCCCAGACAGAGTGCACATGGAATTCATATCCATTATAGTATATTAAAGTCAGTGGAATGCCAGCAAAGTCCCTGAAATTAATGGGAAAACCAGAACTAGTGACAGCAGCCAAACCAAAGCAGACTGACCACACTTTTCTGTACCAACTGCAGTGACAGATTTCCTTCCAGCTCATGATAACAGCTGATAATAAAGATGATTTTTTTTCAAACAATAAACACCTCAATGGGTTCAGAAAGCAGATAGACTTTCAAGACAGCTGTAATATGGGAGACAGCCTCTCTCCTCCCTTTAGTACTCTTTATAAGTGCCATTTTATTGCATGGACCCAGGGGCATTCAGACTCATACTTAGAGGACATTCAGCAAGCAGGATGCAGAATAACCAGTGTGGATGTTTGAGACCTGCTTTGTAGATGTTACAGACCCTATTGCAGGAGAAGATCATGCCAAGCTCAGGATCTCTAGGTTATTATATAGCTTCCATAGAATTTCCCTGGAAGCTCCTGCCACTCTCATGTTTTCAATCAGCTTACTACATTTGTCATTGTCATGTCTCTTCCCTAAAAAGCTCAGGACTGTAGCTGAGAGGAAGAGACCTCTGAGCAGCAGATGGATTTTCACCTTCCAGTCCTCTGCCACTTCTCCCTTCAGCTTATAATAAGCAGAATAAACTAGCTGGAAAACCATCCTACCCTCAAAGCAACTCAGTGTTGGTACAGAAGGCACCCCAGTCAACTTCAGCCTGGGCACAAATCCGCCCTTGACATTGACGCCTCTTATTTTAGGAAAAAGGAAGCTTCATATGTATGTCTGCATTAAACACTACTTTCTCTATTAGTTATTACCCATTTTTCACATGCATAAAATCAAGCAATATTGAATTAGTGTGTACAGAGAGGTTATCAGAGTAAACAGAAGTAAGACTAGAAAACGCAAGGGACACCTGGAATTAAATGAGGCCAAGGATGTCAAGGATAGCAAAATATGCCACAAAGTACATCAATAACAAAAGGAAAACAAAGAATGATGTGGGGTCATTGAAAAATGTAGAGGGGCCCCTGGTAACAGAGGACAGAGAGAAGGCAGAGTTATTGGATGACTTCTTTGTATTGGTCTTCACTGATAAGACCAGCCCTCAGTGATTTCCAACTGAGGAGACTAGGGTGAAATAATCTTAGAAGGAAGATATTCCAATGGGAAACGATTGGGTCAGAGAACACTTAAACAAAGTTGACATCCATAAATCCAAGGGCCCTCACAGGATGCATCCCCAAGTGCTGAGGGAGCTGGCAGACATACTAATAGCCAGGGAGCTCATGATCATGTTTGAAAGGCCATGGAGATCAGAAGAGGTTCCTGGGGACTGGAAGAAAGCAAGTGTGACCCTGGTCTTCAAAACAGGCAAGGAAGGGAGCTACAGGTCAGTCAGCTTCACTTCAATCCCTGGAAAAGTGATGAAGCACATCATTCTGGAGACCATCTCTATCCACTTGGAAGAAGCTGATCAGGAGTAGTTAGCACAGATTCACTAAAGGTAAGCCATGTTTGACCTGCCTGATTGCCTTCTATGATGAAACAGGTATATGGATGGATGAGGGGAGAGCAGTGGATATTTTCTACTTCAACTTCAGCAAGGATTTCAACACTGTCTCTCATAACATCCTCATAGGCAAATTCGGGAAGTGTGGATTGGATAAACGGACAGTGACATGGATTGAGAAATGACTGAGTGCCATATCCTAGAGGGGTGTAATCCGTGGCACAGGGTCTAGTTGAAGGCACATCAATATTGGTGTCACCCAGGGTTCAGTTCTGGGCCCAATCCTGTTTAACTTGTTCATCAATGACACATTCACTGATGATACAAAGCTGGGAGGAGTGGCCGATACCCCAGAGGGCTCTGCAGTCCTTCAGAGGGACCTCAACAGGCTGGAGAGATGGACAGAGATGAATGTGCTGAAATTCAACAAGGGAAAATGCAAGATCCTGCCCCTGGAGAAGAATAACTCCAGGCATCATACAGACTGGGGGCCGATCTGCTGGAAAGCAGCTCTGCAGAGAAGGACCTAGAGGTCCTGGTGGACAATGAACTGCGCATGGGTCAATTCTACCATGATGATTTTGTTAGCTAATCTTTCCAGGAACATTTATACTGTGTGGAAGTTTTTCTCCTCCACTCTAGAGACAGATGAACAGCAAGAGTTCCCTGAATTTGTCAGAAGACAGTGTTAATAGTCAGGAGCCCAGGAGCTTCCATGCAATGGAGAAACTTATCCAACCTCAAGGAAATTTTTTCAGAGCAATTAATTTATAATGTTTCATTTCTGTTCAGGTGACATGAAACAAATACATAAAGACCACAAATCTATTTCACCTTCTGGGAGCATAGCCAACAAAGCAAAGAGATAACTGATATTTTTCACTCTTGTTTTCTTTTGGAAAAATTCCTAGCCCTTATTTTCTCTGTGAAAAAACTCCTTAACATCATCTTCACATGCAGAGTTGAAACACATCTACAGTCCCACAAACAGTTCCTCACATTCCCAGCTTGCTCCATAACCAGCTGCAATCCAGATGCCATGTGACAGCATCAATGTAAAGCTGAGCCCAGACTATAAATTCTGCCTTGCCATGAGCAGACATGCAGCTGTCTGCACCATGCATGAACGTCCTTGATGTCTCAGGACTAGCTTGCCAGTAAGCCAAGGACACTGAAGGATCCAACTAATGTCAGCACAGATAGACCTGCCAGGGGAGGGAGCTAACATTATGGACAGGGTTATCATCTTGCCAGCAGTGCATTGTCACCCCAAATTCCAATATTCCCTGGACATAGATGCCCCTGAGTGCACAGCCTGACCACTGCTGCTAGCCCAGGATGTGGTGTACACCAGGTGAGGCAGCAGAGGAGAAACTGATGCAAAGTTAGCAAACGAAGCAAAGAGGTTTATTTAAGTTACAAAGTCCAGACTTTCTATAATTATCCTTAAGAGTGATAATTCTTTGTATATTACATCCAGAAATATTAATGGCATCACAGACTGACTGTTTGAACACTTGGTTAATTGGAATACTTGGTCTCTCACTGCTTTGTATCTCACAGGTACATGGGAATTGCCACAGCCACATCATCTTGTTCACTTCTAGTGTGTAACAAGTTTAACTTCAATTGTTAATTTCTTTAACAAAAACCTTCACATTCAATTTTTTTTTCTGTTACTAGATAGAGAATTGACACAACTGGCTCTCTTGCCTTCCTTTGCCCCACACTTGGTATTTCTCATAGTTCTGTTCCTTTCCACCAGCATGCATTAGTGCCATTACAGAAAATTCAGAATGCTTCTCAGCTTTGCTAAGGCTGTACTGTTTATCTGTGTGCTCTATTAGAAATGCATTTCATTGCCTCATTAGCAGACATCAGATAATCTCACTTATATCATAATAGTATAAAATGCTATCAGTCTGGCTATTAAGACACAGTACTTCTGCTGTCCAATGTTCTGTCTAATAAATGTACAGCTGCCTTAAACTGAGGCTTGCAGTCATTTAGTTTTCGAGATTGTTTTAGACTAACAATAATGAGTTTAGAAAGACATTTTCAACTGTTCCCCGAAGATGTTCAAACTGCCAAGATCAAATAAAACTCAGTCATAATATAGGCACAATAGATTAAACACGTTTTTTGGGTTTAAATCTTTTTCCAGAAGTGACGTTGTAATCTGCAAGCCAGAGCTATATCATACACTGAAATATTCCCAACAGAAAACAAAGAAAAATACACAAAAAACTCACTGGAGCCTATTGAAATCTTACAGTCCTGAAATAAGTATTTCCCTCAGAAGTCAAATCACTGTGCAGTGGTAGTAGGGTTATTCTACTTTTTAGTTACAGCTGTGCTTCATTGCCTGTATAATTGTAGAACATAAAAAGGAAGGAAGCAGGGGAGGCATTAAAGTCTCTGAATGTTTTTGATGGGATCTTTTTCTGTCCCAAGTGTGGGAGGTGAGAAAACATCAGAACTTTGGGTGTAGTAAAGGCAGCTAATGACACTCAACTGGATATGAAAAGTCTTTTATGGGGAGTATAGAAATATGGCCAGGGCAAACTGGTTTATGGGCAGATGGGCAAAAATTTCTTGGAAAAAGTCCATGGCAGCAGAGTCATCCTTTAAAAATAGCACCAGTGAAGTTTAGTTTTCATTTTAGCATTAGCTCCTTCTCCATCCAGTTTGTCATTGCAGCAAAATCTCTGGGAATACCAACATCAGTGCATAGAAAGGTAAGAGGAGGTTTTCTGTATCTTTTCAAAGCCTGCTAAGGTGATTGGGAGTTTTCTTCTGGATTTCTGAAACTTCTTTGAGAACCCAAAGAAAAGAGGATGCTTTTCTACAGAAGTGCATCATACTTCTGCTATATCGCAAACATCAATTTGTTGGACAGCAAATGAATACCTATTTTTCTCTATCCACAGCATCACAAAGGGCTTCAAATTTTATCTGACAGGCTCCTCTCTCCTATCTTTGTATGAAGGGCATTCAAATGTTTTTGCATGGTTGCATTTAGTCCTGCCATTTCTATTTCATATCCTAACATTATTGCAAGTTCAGTAGAGTTTGATTGTTACTATTTTATTATTTTATACTAGTAATCAAGTAGATGTCTGAATAACATAGCTGATAATATAGTGCTTAATTTTTTCCATTGGGAAATTATGTTGCCATTATATCTGTATGAACATCACCCTGTCCCCCCTAACAGTACTCAAATCCCTTTACCAATTTCAGTTGAATTTAACAGAAAGTTCAGCACCTGCCATGCAGAGAGAGGAATAAAGACAGACTTGCCACTACTGTCTCTGCTGATGGTAAGACAAGGTGCTCTCATTCCTTATCCACTCAATCCTAGTGAGCAGGGTGGGCTGGGCCACTAACCAGGCACAAGCCTCTCAAGAAGCACACAAGGTCCCTGACCCATCAGTGACATGGATCTCAGGCCATAAAGATGGATGTGGGAGAAGATCCTGAGGGCATCTGGTTGTGATGAGGACCTGAGGGGCTGTGGGGCTCAAAGAAGTAAAAGGCCAGAGTTGTGGGTATTAAAGGAGGAGAGAGTGGGGAACTGGGCAAAACTGAGAGCATGATGTTGTAATGTACAAAGCACACAAGGAGGGAGACAGATGTGTCAGGGAGAGGAAACCAGGGGTCCTGCAGGAGAGCCTGTGTTGTATGGATGGCAGATCAGGAATCCATAGGTACCTTCAATTTTTCTGTTCAGGGAACAACTTGTTATGATCATGCCTGATAGGATATTTGGTGTAAGTCTGTTTACATTGGCACCATACCAAGTCTGTGGGTTTGCTGGTATTCTCTGAATCCAAGGGTAGGCTGACCTTCTATGTCCCTTGTTTTCCTTTGTAAAATTCAGATGTACCAACAACCAAGTTTATGGGAAAAAGTCAGTTTAGTGAAACCAGAGATTCTAGTATAAAGGTTAGAAATGGCTCCAAAAGAAACAGCTTCTTATACTTTCTTAGGAATCCTGATTTTTACAACTAATACTACCTTCTATTCATTTTCCAGACTTATAAACAGATTATTATTTAAATTATAGAAACATTGAGGATTTAATCTCAAGTTTTTTGAGGGGTTTTATTTGAAAAGTTATGATTTTGTAAACCTAGGTCAAAGGTTTTATTTTAAATTGGTTGCTCTTGTCAATACTTAGAAGCAGTTGCTGGGGAGAGATTCTGTTCTCAGCTCTGCCAGTGATTCCTCATGGGACCATGACATTTAAATTTCATGCTTTCTCACTCTAATCCATCTGTAAAATGAATGCAATAGGCAACTTCATGAAGTTGTTGGAAAGACTCTTTAATGCCTGACAAGCATTTTGATGTCACCCCACAGTTGCTTGTATAAGCAGAGTATGGAAATTATAAAGGTTTTTTAATTCCTATTTCCTTTTCTCAGCCTAGTCTTGGTTTCGTGTCTTTTTGCTGCAGCCTTGTCACAAAATACTCTGATTTCATCCTGTGGAACCTATTTCATTTGTGCTAGATCAGAACAACAAATGGGTTTGTCTTTTATAGCACAGATACAGTACTCCGTGTTTTCTAGGAAGGTATCTCTTCCACAATTAAATTTTCTGGTATCTTACCAGATTTTACTGCTGTAAAATTTAAAGAATCTGCAATCCACATTGTACAATATACAGATTTCATTTAATTAAATGGAAATTACACTGCCTTGACTATTTTTCTCTTAAAAACTGTTGTTACTCCAAGTTTTGAAAACAACATGAAAAATCAGTTGATACAGATTGAAAGCAGGATCCTGTATTTCAGGAACCTTTTCTGTGCAATTTCTACTCTGTATTAGCTACTGCAATTGAGCCATCTTTATTAAATTAAATTTTGAATAAAAACCAAACCATACAGTATAAGCATAGCTGAACATACTGTAATTCCACATTTTGATACCAAGAATAAAAGCAATTTTCTTGTCATATTCAACACAAAAGTTATCCTGGTTAATGCTAAATCTGTGACAACCAGAGAAATCCAAGAAAATATGAAGTTAATACTGAAATTTTCTTCTCAGTGCTTTTCAACACATCATTCTCCTAGGAAATTATTCTTTGATTTCCATGGAAATATTTCCACGTGTCAGGGTGAAATGAAACCTAAAACATGCAGTGAGATCAGCTTCTTACTTCTTTCCGTGCAAGTCAGACTACAGGTTACAGCCATGAGCCTTATCAGAAGGACAGAATCTTTGTTCAGAGCACAACTGATATAGATTAGAACAGAGGACTGTGATTTAAAGTATTAATAAAGTGGTGGGAAGCACAGGCCCTTTCCTCCAAATCTGGGATTTCCGCTCCCTTTGGGAGCAAGGAAAGTAGCATACTTGACATTATTTACTCTTTGCGTGATATGCTGACTTTAAAGCATCCTATCTTAAGTCTCAAAAGTCAGGTACTAATGTAATAACTTAATATCTATTGTACAGTCATTTTAAATATTATACAATTACTCCTGATTCTATTTGTTTTTAGTGATTTAGTATTGAGGCAAATGGAGCAAGAGAGGTCAATACTGAAAATGTTGCTCAGTATCCTTAAAGTACCACTTCCTTCACTATCAAGTCATCAGTGCCTATCTCCAAATTGCTCATATTGTCAGCCAGCATGGTTTGTTAACATTTCCAAAGTCTTTGGGATTTCCACAGTAGAACATCTCACACAGACTGTAAGCAGCAGCCAAATAACCCATTTTTCCTACTTCAATTCACTTTTTACGTATTCTGCCAAAAGTTTGATAATAACAGGGCTTAGAGTCACTGGTATTCTAGGATCATAATTACCAACTTGTTCTTTGTGTTCATTCTATATTTAAATTTCAGGTTTCTTTGGTACAGAGAAGTTATTTACTGCTTCTGCAGCATGTAACAAAATAAAATCCTACTGACTGACTAGGGATCTAGATTGACTAGGATCCTAGAATCCTGACTAGGATTCTAGATCTTGATGCTTAATAACCCCAAACCCTATTCTGATGTCCTCTAAGACATGTGTCAGAACCATGGAACACGCAACAATACAACACATTTATGTTCATACTCAAATGACTTAGAGATGGGTACCTACATGCAAAATGTAGGCCTTTAGTCCTCTGTTTATCCTCTAAAACTATCTTTTTTTGGCTCAAAAGCAAAATATGTTGCTGCAACTAATATTGTTCCAGGACACCAGCCATATCAACTACCATGCCAGAGCACAGGAGAGATGCATGTCTGTACTGGCCTGTGTATGCTTAACCTTAATTTTTTCACCAAAATATCTCTTAGGTAAATTCATTTTTTCTGCTGGCCACAGAGCTGTAGAGATCATGACCTGTATGTTCAGCTCAGTTCCTGCCCCAGGCTTAAACCATGGTTTAAGATTTCATGAAGTGCTCTCTGCATTTTAAGGAAGAAAGATTCCTGTAAGCACAGTTCACCATTCCCAAAATGGCAGGCTTCATGCCAGAACCACCTTCTTATTTTTTCTTGGAAGGCTAAAGATTTACAGTTGACCAAAGTGCTCTATAACTGGAATACAGGGATGTGAATGAGCCAAATTCAAGGCCATGTAAGGTACAAATTGGAGCAGAGATCTGAAGAAGACCTCCAAGAAAATTCTTTAACCACCAGGCTAGCGAGCATTTCAAGGAATGCCATCTCTCCTGTTGAAGAGGTTTTGATACAAAACAAGTGAGAACTGTGCAAATACCTGATTTGGGATGGTTTGCTGAACTGAAAGGCCACAAGACTAAAGCTATTTAATTACCTATTTTTGCATAGATAATTAAATAATCGCTGGAGCAAGAGCTTGAATGTAACGCTTCTTTATTTCAGGCAGATCTCTGCTGACTGAGCTGTTGGCCAGAAGTGAAAATGCACCACACGTTCCTTCCCCTCCTCCTATTCCAGCTGCACATTGTGTGAGAAAGTCCTGGCCTCCCCCCTACTTGCAGACAAGGATTCATGGCTGTCAATGCTAAGGAGGAATAGAGGCACCTTCCTTCAGAATTAGCTGCCTAAGCCTCTTTGAGAGACAGAGTAGGATGAAAGGATTCTCACATCCTCAGGTTCTCTGGTCAATCCTTTGCTTTGTGTCCCAAGAAAGGATTCCTGTCCTTTCCCTGTGCTAGGCAGACATCCCTAGCTGCCTGCATCATGACTACAAATTCTGTCGTTCAGGACAATGAAAGCTGGGAAACTTAAACCCAAACCTAAACAGGTCTGAGACTTCCTGCCAGTGCAAATTTCTGAACTTATTTTGTTTGAGTGATGCATATAAATGAGAAAACTTCCATGATTTTCAGACATATTTGAGACTTGTGCTGAAAAAAGTTGAGTGTAAGATTAAATAATTCTAACACATGGACCCAATGCTCCATTTTGGCTAGGCGTTATTAAATTTGAATATTTTATTACTAAATGGACACTGAGATTACAGAATTACTATCCACTCATAAAATTATTTGGCAACACTTTTATTCAAGCCGCCCTACACTAATTAAACTCCCATTGGGGAAAAATAATGGGAAATAAAAAACAGACTAACAAATCAAGATAACCTGTTCTTTAACTGCTGTCTTTTTCTTATATGAGCCAAAATCTCTGACCTAAGTTATGGACCCGTTAAAGATCTTGCAAGCCCTTAATCAAAACCAAAAGGATTTGTGTGATATCAAAATTAAAATCAGGATGAAGATAAGTAATGTCCATGTTGATGTTGTTTTTCATTTGAAAAATATAACTGATTATCCAGAATTAATTGTAACAGGTGCTCCAAACAGAAAATGTGTTTACTATTGATTTATGCATTTTTGCCCTGAACCGTGAAAAATTCATATTTATAATGCAATATGACATTTGCTATCCATCAATTTTATTGCTCATTGTTTCACACGCACTCAGCAGACCAGGCACTGCACAAGCCACAGTCAATGCCTCTACACTCACTTTTAAAGATCAGGTGGGGAACAGGAAGATAATGAAGGGTCTCTAAATTGTATCCAAACACAGACCCACAGTCAGCCTATGGACTGCCTGCCAGCTGCCCATCTGAGGGTACCCATCTTTCAATTTCCAGAGGGCATTTCCAGTTACACGTACACCTTACAGAGCTTGCTTTCACTTACTTTCACTTGCTTTCAGTCTGGTCTTGGAAATGGCTGCAGATACCCTGTAAAAGCTAACCCAGAACACCTTAGAGAAAGATAACCTTAGCTATGAAAACACAATGACGTGATGCTTGCTTCTGCAAGGACAACAATGCACACATCGCTGTGGCAAGTTACTGCAGTAGGGTTTCAGTGCAGATGTGCACATCTGTCCTTCCCAGAGAGCAGCAGCAGGACCTATGACAATTGTGGCAGTGAATAGATCAGACTGAAAAACTGACTCAGCAGAGAGGAGTAAACCAAAACCCCAACACCCTGAGAAAAAACCTTCTACTTTTATCCAGCAAAACAAGCAAAAGAGTCTCACGTGATGTGTTTCATTTCCAAGAGCAGGGAAAGTTGCTGTCGAGGGGGTTTCAGTAGCAGTAAATCCATGCACATTACTGAAAGAAATACACCTGATGGCTGGGTTTTTTCCCTCAAAGATACCAGACTGCAGCATTTCAATCTTTTTTCTAAAATGCTTTTTTTCTATATTAAAAAAATGTTGAATTCCAAATGAATTCATAAATAATTTCAAAAAACTGTAATTATTAATTTGAAAAACAACTACCAGTGACGGTGAAAAGCTACCATGTACTACACCGCAGGATCCTAAAGCTGTTGAGAGCCTCCCAAGGGGAGTTTAGTTCTGTACAGACTCAGGTTGTTACAGTGGCAGCCTGAACCTGAGGTCCCCATGGACGAACCCTGTTCCACAGCACCAAAAGAGATCAGTGACTAAAACATCCAGTTCTCTCTCAGGTAATATGGCAAATACCCATGTGACTCA
>VXBI01000014.1:33087-48410 GCA_013397375.1 Toxostoma redivivum | reverse complement strand
AAAAAAAAAAAAAAGCTTCCTTGGGCAGTTATAACCAAGCCCAACCATCTTGTGTATATTTTTACCATATTGAGTAAAAAGGTGTGGTCATATTACTGTGATATTTAATGTTGTTGCTTATTTGGGAGGGTACAAAAACTAATTTTCTAGTAAAAATACTGTTTTCAAGTATGAAGAGATCTAAAACGAGACCTTATCCCTTATTCATGAGAGACAGATGTTATTTTTGGCTTCATAGTTTAATGAATGCCATATTATGTTCTTTATAACCTTACACCAGAAATAACATACTTCTAGCACTCATGAACTTCAAATCATTATCAGTAAAAGCTTCTATTAAAATCCAGAACTTCTCTCAGTCTTCACTGCAAATGCTTTAAGCTGTCAGCTACAGTCCCTATTATGGCAGGATTTTTTACCCTGAAAAGACATAATCCTTAGGAGTGAGTTAGTTGAGATTGAAAATTGGAATATTATTCCTATTGTGTATATCATATTTGATTTACTCATTTGATGCCTTGATTTTTTTTTTTTTTTTGTGTTTGTGTTTTGGTTTATGGCCTTCTAAAAGTAAAAATACTGCATCCTTTTAAAATTGCTGTTACACTTCTGTTTACTTTCACTGAATTGGAGCAATGCCTGCCCGTAAGTATGAGCTGAAACTAATTACCATCAGCACAAAATCTCCAAGCTGAACTGGGATGCTGACAAAAATGCAACCAGAAAATGAATAAAATGTTTCTTGGAAGCAGAGATCAGTTTCACCAGCCAGTGACTACAATGAAAAATAAAACCCTGTATATAGTTATTCTTAGCATTTCATTTCTGTATGGATAATTTTCTTCATACAGTAAGGGTTGCAGCTAAAACTGCTTGGTTTAAGCCAGCTACAAAAGATTTTGTGATGCCTGTGTCAGTGTGCACAATAGGATTTTTCTCACTGCATCTAATACAATGGCTTGAAACAAATAAGGCTGTTCTAAGAAAGATCCTTAAAATCTAAAGTTTCAGGCATCTGTCCCAGCTTCATGTATGAGAATACAGCAGTATATCTCCCAAACAGGTAACCACAAAGCCACCCTGAGCTTCCTGAGAGTGTAGTACAAATCAGCAGGATTTTGGGTATGGAAAAGGTAAAATACCCTTGCAGCCTACCACCAAATCAGGCTTTGTGAAACTGTCCAAATTATCACTTAAGTTCTCACAGCCACAATAAAGCCATTCTATGAACTGCAGATCTTGAACACCTTTTAGCTACAGCAACCTGCTGCTTCGCACAGGAGTCCACCAACAGGAGTCTTGAGGTCAAATGCTGCTTCAAAAGCTTTACTAGGATATATCAAGGTGGCAAGGGACACCAAGAAACAGGAGTAATACAGTATTAAACCAAAAATCAAACTTATGAGCTGGTCATGCCTCCTATTGCACAACCGGGCTGAGCTGCATTTCCACGGCAGTAGGGGAAGACAAATATCTGGCACTCCAGCTCATGATTAGCCTGGTTACAGCGTGAGTCAGCACGTCACAGAGCAAAACGGATGTGATGAGAGCAGATCCCATGTTGTTATGCTGCCACAGAAGCCAGCACTCTGTTGACATTAAAAAAAAGTGCCCGACAACACACTTCTTCCTAGGGCAAACAGAGCTGCTAGATGTGTGGAGCACACCCAGTGACGAAAGCCATCTGCAAAGACTCGCAGCAGTCCACATGTGCCAAATTCTGGGAACAGTAAGGAGAGCCTCAATTTACACAGGAAAGTATAAAATTACGGCCTAGTGCAGGATGACCATTTCTCCTGGGCACCTTACCCTCCTTTAATTCTTTTCTAGACAAAGGAACTGCTGGGACTTTAGCCGAAAGTTCCTCCTGCTCTGTATCTTGTCTCTGATGATAGCCTGGCAATCAAGAAAAATAAAGGTTAGCAGTAATACCAATAATTATATGAATTCACCATACTGTCAGTGGGAAAAGAGTCAAATGTAAAGTCTGCCTTACCTTTAGGTAATCCACACACATAGAATAATTGTCTGGCAAAAGAATATATCTCTGAATGCATATGTCAAACCCAGCAAAGGAAACTAAAATATTACTGGCAGCAAAAAACGCAGGTTAAAGCTGTAGTCAAGTGACTTTAATGCAGCTGAAGAGAAGACAATTTATGGTGTTTAGACTACACCAGTGCTGGCATTGACAAATTGTCTGAGTAGGCCAAAAAAACACTCAAAACTTGGGTAAATTTAAATATATCTGCACATGCACATGAACGACTTTGAATGTTTTATTATAATTCCTTCCTTTCCTTTTTTGATATTTCATACATAATATAATTCACCCTTCTTGACTACTAACCTGGAAATGTAAATAATAAAACACCACAAAACGCTTTGAAGTTGTAATGTCAGTGAAAAGTGCTCATAAATATCTTCGACTTTTATTACTGTTTGTGCTCTTTTATCTCAAAAATCATCAAATTTACTTTTTCAGATACCTTGAGATTTCCTTGTGTTTCCTGCACTCTGCTCCTGATGGTCAAGCTTTATCTGAAAAAAAACCCTACTTTTATATTTCCATTAAAATTAGATAAAAGTCAGAAACATATGGCTAGGGTATGCCGGGTATGCTGATACAGAAAAGTTTCAAGTCTCATAAAAGGGAAAAACAACATATTTCTGTAGGATACTGCCAAGAAAGAGCAAGATACTGAACAGGGAACACCAGTATTGTTCCTTCACAGTGCTGATTTGCATTAGATGATCATTTGTCCCCCAGGTTTTTTCCTATTACATATTTTCCTTTTATCCTAGTGTTCAGAATGTTTGCCGGAAAAATGCAAGGTGTAGGAGCCAAAATACTGTCTGGAGAGCTGGCAATTCCTTCAAACATTTCATCACACTGTCTCCACTTGGGATACTTGGGATAAAATTCTTCCCTGGTTGACTGAGCTGATGCAAGGATTAATCTATCAGTATTTTAGGTATTTTTCAAAAGGACGAGTTCCATACAGATTACAGTCCTGCAGAAATCCACTTCCTGAGCCTGCAGCTTTTACTTTTTTGGGTTATATTTTGCAAATAGTATAATAGAGCTGCTCTGCAGAATTAGATAACTACGTATCAGCAAGCCCTATAGTGTGGTGGCAATGATTTCTTGTAGTGACAACTTCCCACTTGTTATGAACCAGTGGGAGTCCTGTTCCTTCAAGACCAGGCTATAACAGATTGGAGAACAGCTTCAGCACAGAGAGATTCTGCACACAGTTAGGCACTTAATTGTCATTTTGTTCAGGAAAATGGGGATCATATTCACAGGTACAATAGAGAGTGAGGCAGAGAGCTCAAAGTTAGAGCCAAACATGCTAGCACATACTCACAGAATGGAGCAAAGCAGTGCAGAAGCCATACTTGGACCCTCAAGCCCGACATCTCCTCAGCATATCATGGGCCTGATACTAATTAGACTGTGAGGCTCATAGCCAAAAGACACTGCATCATGCCAGCCATATTGCTTTTGACTGCAAAGTTTCATAGTTCACTGCCTGAGGCACTTAAAAGATTCAACAAGTGCCTCTCAACATGTCTAAGCAGATTCATGTACCCAGGTTTTAAGTAAGGGGTAGTTCCAGGACCTCTACTAATGCTGCTTCTTGAACTTAAGTCACTCAAAAAATTGTTTTCACTGATATGAAACAGCTGGAGCCATGACTGAAGCTGAAAGAAGAGGTAAGGATGGAAGATGACAGACAAAAGGGAGAAAGCCAAGTCAGTTTTAGGATCTGGAAGGAATTGGGAGCTGTATAACTCAGCCACCTGCATCTTTGGAACAATTGTTTTAAACCCAGAAGCTGTCCTTGATGGATGGACAGTTATGCTAGCTGGAAATGCATCCCACAACAGCAGTTTCATACCCTCCCTGGGCAGCTGTCTTTTTTGTTCCATTCCTCTAACAAACTCTCCCTGCTTAATTTGTATTTTCATTCCTGCTCCATCCATACATAATTACTTCTACCATCCTTGTGGATTAACATGAACAATTATGCTGCTTCTCCTTGTAAGACTGTTTTGATGTGAGATAGGCAGGTCCCATGTTCCCATCAGTCATCTCTGCATTACATATTCTCACTTCTTTTCCACACAGGTCTTCATTTCCAAAACATCTATCACATTAGCTGTTCTCCTTTGATCTCCCTCCAGCTTGTCTGGGACTCTTTTAAAACATGTTGCCCAGAATTGAACACAGGATTATAAATCATGTGTTGACTACAGCAAGCTAGGAACACTCGCCTCACATGTAATACTCTTGGTAGTTCAATGAAGTACAAGAGTAGCTATTTTTCTCATTAGCATTGCACTGTTTACCAGTTCAAATCACCATCCACTATATTCCCCAGATACTTCACTATGAGTTAAACACATATCCCAAAAGATTTCCCTCATTTTATATTTATTTTTCATGTAAAACATGCTATTGTTTGCATTTAAAACTTCACTTGATTGACTTCAGTCTACTACTGTTATCTTTGATATTGTATTTTTTAACTACAAAGCATTTATTACTCTCTTCAGACTATTTTTACAAAAAAGTAGTAATCAAGATTCTGAGAAACATTTAAACTCCCATGAATAGAGAGTCCCCATACAACAGCAAATCCTGGTAATGAATAAATACGGATTATTGGTTATATTTGTTTAAATTTACTTTAGTCTGAACAGACTAGGGTCTCACTACAGCAGCTATAGCTCCACCACATACCTGAGCTTTTCAGAGGAAGACTTCACAGAAGAAAAAAAAGCAGAAAACAGTAGGGGCATTTCATTTTTTTCCTTCATTAAGATAACCACCAAACACATAATTTAACGTGTCATGAGTCATTTGTAACAAATGCACATTATCTTTTCTTCGTTGTCTTATTTTCCTCTGTTAACATTTCCCTGTGCTCTCTGTAACTGTAGTACTTAAGGATAAAAATGAGTGAGAAAAAAATATGAGGTTTTTTTAAATTCTGTATAAGTCAACAAGAAGTGGGTTAAGCCAAAACTTGGTTTCTTTCAGTGCCTGAGCTAACACATGCAAAGCTACCGCCATATCTCTACATTGCAGTCCAGCCTGGATTACACACAGAGGAGCTCTTGTTATCCTTAAGGACAGACACAGAACACAGAATAAAGCAGATTTCGCACAATCACTGATAGATAACTGAACATTCCTAAATTAAACACACCTCCCACTTCTCTCTCTTCTCATTGTGATCACCACAAACTTAGAGCCTTCTCAAAATGAGAAATTTTGTAAAGTATTTATAGTGTTTTGTTCTGTATCTGCCAGCAGAGAGGTCCAGCAAAAGACAGGCTTCAGAGTCCAGACTCTTCTAAAGCACTTGTTGTGTTCATCAATTTTCATTTATTTCTGGCAGAGAAAGCTAACTATGAAACAAAGCTTAACAAGTGGGAAGAGTAATACTAGATAAAAACAAAACATGAAAGATGTCTGCTGAAACAGAGTGTGGAAAGAAGGCCAACTGATTGAAGAGTTTGGGGATGATGTAAAACTGAAGGACAAAATACTCATATTGACAAATCAAGAAGAGAAAGGAAAATAAACTGGGTCAGTAACACAAACCAGACTGTCACTAGGATCAAAGTCCAAAGCTCTAGCAGACAGATAAAAACCTTTGACAAATAACCCTTAACAATGCTGGAATGACCTGCAATTTGAACGAAACTGTTCACTCTGGAGTGAGGTGGATATGGCTATTGAACAAGAGACATGATGAACAAAGACTGCAGCTAAACAAAGTCTACACATTAAATTAGATGGATATGCTTGAGGTTCACCATGATAGAAAACCAGACCACTAACAAGCAATACATCCTCATCAAGGTTTTTGGGTTTTCAGCCCAGACAGGCATATGCTACTAGAGTTTAGGCAATACACTGCTCACATCTTCAAAGAAAGCACCAAGAATCTTGTTTTGTCCAAGAAGATGTCAGGCAGACCTAACACTGGTCATTGGAGACAAGAGTCCCAGGACACAAAATAGTTCTCACAAACTCTTTGATTTTGAAAGCCAGCTGTGCTGGTTGATTACATGTGAACTTCAGTCAGATCCCGTAAGAGCCTATCTAAGTTACAGGAAACTGTTTACACAGTCCAGTAAGAGTGAGAGAGACTGAATTAATCTAATATACTGGTCTGACAAAGCTACTGAAGGGCTGCATCAAAAATGCACTGGGAAAAAATGTGAGAACGGGACTAGAAATAAGTAAGTCCAAAAGGAAGTACTGAAAGCAATTAACAATGAATGAAATTACTGACTGTTCAAACCATATCTCTTTAGAAACCTTCAAAAAGAAAAGTCTTTGGGATCAAAGAATAACTGTAACTGCCAGAACACATAACATCTTTAAATAATCTTTGAACAACAGGAAGTGGGACCTCTGGGCATTACAGATTCCATCAGTGACAGAAAAACCCTAGACCTCAGCTTAGGTATTATTTTTTCTTTCCTGTTGCTACATTTGCTCTGCCTACCCCTCTCTTGATTACCACCTCCTTCACACCTTGTTTCCCTTTGCTATGCCTCACTTTTTAGCCATTTGCTTTGGAAAAGTCCAATATAGATAGCTCAGAGTTGTTTTACAAACCACTGGCCTCATCCAGAGTCTTCAGAGGGAAATAAAAGCTATGCTGAGTGAACTATTGAGTTTGCCAAGTCTTGTAGTGACTGTAGCTTTGTCACTCTGGAAGTCAGAAACTCGAGTCCATGTTTGCTATTTCTATGCTCTTTTCTGCCTCCTTCATCTGCTTATCTTTCTTTGCTTTCAGTAAAAAAATCAGATCTTAATGACAACAGAAGCATCAGGTCCAGCCACAGAACCATATTGTGTTCCCAAAGTGGAAAGGTGTTACATGTCACATTTGAAAGATTATTGAACAGAATATTTCCTTAGAGAAATTCAGTCATCCACAGTTTAAGGGGAAAAGAATCTCAATGAAACAAAGATTTCTTCTACTTTCAAATAACCTGTCTCCTTGTCTATCTTTTAAGGTCAAAAATATTTTGAGAGGCTCTTAGGGATAGCATCCTCAACCACAGCCTCATGAATTTTGGGAATCACCATCCTCAGCAGTGAAATATAGAAATGCCATGGATCCACATTTGTATAGCCTAAAGTGGAGTGTAGCACCAGTTATGCTCAGTCCAAGCACCCCAGGGTGCTGCTGCTCCACAGCTAACAGCCCTGGCTTCCAGCAGCATCAGACTAACAAGCTAGAATAAGTCCACATTAACCCAGTGCTGCAGTTATGTTCTGTCTGCTTCCAGCTCAGAGTTGGGTCCTAGGTGTCCCTGCAGTAGCTGCAGATCTCTGCAGAACAGACATGTATAAAGTTCTTGCATATACCTGATGTTATCCAGAACCAGCTGCTGCTGTACTGAGAAAAAAATCTTATCCTTTTCAAACATAAGAAAGGAGGAAATGTAGGCATTTGCTGACTGGGTCATCATGATTGCTACAAATAAGACTCAGTTCTGCTATGTCTCTTTGGATAACTTAGACTCATTTGTAACCAAGAGGTTGATTCTCTGAGGCTGTCCCCACTTTAAATTAACCTTTAGTTCAGATTCTGTGTTCTTATGTGGTGGTTTTATCCCTGTAATGAAGGGAGCTGCTCAGAGAGGCAGAGAGCAGAATCCTGATCTCCTTTCTAATATAAATTTTATTTCAAAGCATTAATCAATTTCTGATTATCAGAAAAACAGGAATTTTCATTTTTACTGCCCTGTCACCTTCTTTTACCAGTATCTTTTCAAAGATAGATTCAAAATCCTTCCCTCCGACTTACTCCAAAAACATCTGGAATTAGGCCTCAGAATTAATATCTCAAAATTATAGTGCAGATCACTGTTCTGCAAGCAACTTTTAGCTGTCACGTATCCTGGCTTGAACCCAAAATTCTACACACCTTCTGACAACCAGGGCTGTTAATATGAAAAAAAAAAATCTTTGTAACAGAGTTTATTGCTTTGTTACATACGTCTTCTATAGAAATACATTGTAACTTTTGCAATCAAGTTTTCTCCGGATTTTTTCCCAAAATATCTCATCTACTGCCATGGATCAGTAGTCCAGAGGTTGTTACTGACGGGTTTATGTTTTTTTCTAAAGACTGGAATGGATACAGATTCTAATCGAAACCTCACTGAAGTTAAAGAAGTTCTTTCCTTTTTTGCATTATTTCTGGAACAGTGTCATTACTGAGGCTTTTATGCTAAGATTTCATCTTTACACAATAGGCCAACATCAAATCTGCTGCAAGTAAGTCTAATTCTTACGATTTTATGTTGGCAAAAAGATTTAAAGCATAATGAATATGATGCAAGCAAATGTGTTTATTGGTCAGATCGAGTTTCCACAAAATTGTGAGATCCATGCTCTCCAACTTGTAAATCATTTATCTTTTAAAAATAAAAGAAACAGAGGAAATTGCAGTTCAAGAAAAAATATTAGCAAACCAGTTTATGCAACTGTTTCTATGATGCACTTCCATCTACTGAAGCAAGGTTTAGATAGCTATCATTGTCCAGCATCAGGAAATAAATCTGAATGGAAACTCAATATTATCATATTATGTGTTGTACCATTAACTCTAAACTAATCAGATTTAGTTTCTAATGGAAAGCATTCCAGTGCTGCTTGAGATGTCAATAAGATCATCTGTAATAAAAAATCTTGTAGATGTCACATAGAGAGTAAATGGTCTAATTTAGGGGATGGAAGAATGAGTGAAGATTTCAGACTCTGACAGCATCCATCTTGCAAAACCTAAAAAAAATAGTTACCCAGCTAAATAAAAAATTCAGGAAAGTCAAAGAATTTCTGTGACATCCTCTTCAAATGGATGAAGATAAAATCAAAACCTCTTCTCTTCTTTATTTCTTATCACCTGCATTACAACCACTGAAGTCATTGCTCCAGCAGAGATTAAAAAAAAAACAACATAGAAGAGGAAAGAGAGATATGTAGATAGATGATTGAGAGAGAGAGAGAGAAAGAGAGAGAGAGAGAGAGAGAAAGAGAAAGAGAGACTCATAATGGAAAACGGCAGAATAATTATAAGTTTTGATTGTGAATCCTTATGTGGTTACTTTGTTGGTATGCTCACTGTGAGGAGAACAGAAAAAAGAGAAATAATTCAATTCCTTGATCATCTTTGTTTAATACTATATATTTGTATCATGACATTCATTTGAGGCTTCTTCTAGCTTTCTGAAATGGTCAGGAAAGTTCTAATTTCCCTTTTTTTATAAAATTTGACATTTTATTTTTTTCCCTTCAGTCTTTCAAATATTGGAGACAAGTCACATCAAAAAAATATATAGACCAAGGCATTTGAATGTAATATTGTTTTCATACTGTTGCAAGATCTAAATTCAGTACAGGCTGTGTGCCTTGTGGTCTCTGATAGGGAAAGACACATGAGCTAAAAAATCTTCTGGACTAACTATTTCTGATGTGGTTCCCCAGCCCTGTGGAAGTCAAGACTCAGTGATACAACCAGTCTCTTTTTTCCATTCTGCATTCATGTCCTTCAGGATACTGAAGGACTTGCATTAATGTACTGACTTCATTGTAGAATCCTAGAATACCCTGAATTGGAAGGCATCAATCAGGATCATAGACTTCAAAGCCTGATCCTCCCCAGGACACCCCCATAATCACACCATGTGCCTGAGAGTGTTTTCCAAATGCCTCTTAAATTCTGTCAGAGCTTAGTGCTGGGTGCTGTGACCATTTCTGTCTATGTCTCTGTGGGAGCCTGTTCCAGTGCCCAGCCACTCTGGGTGAGGAACCTTTTTCTGAAATCTACTCTAAACCTGCTTTGCCTCAGCTTCATGCCATTCCCTTGAGTCCTGTCACTGGTCACTAGAGTAGCAATACCAAGGTGCCAATCCTAGAATGTGAAACAAGGTTCTTCTGGTCCACCAAGGCTGAAAGAGGGTAGCAAAAGCACTAAAATGCAAAATGGAGGAAAGAGTTAAATGTAGGAAAATAGTATCATAAAAAGCCTACTGGCTATGGTGCAAAGCAGAACTTTATGTGGATACATATCGCATTGTCCAACTATAATCTGAAAATTGTTGTGCTGAACTTTACAAATAGCACTCACCCAACCAAAGATAATATTAAGAAACACAAAAAGAGGAGTGGAAAAAGATGCTGAGGATATTGTAATGCTGTTACATTTTGGTATGTCATGCCCCTAGCTGGAGTACTGTCTCACAGACTTATGCCTTTGGCTCAAAAAAACACCCAGGCTTTTTATAGCCCTAGAGTTCAGTTAATGAGATCTGAGTGAACTGGCTAACAAAACAAATCAGACAGTTCATTGCCCCACAGTCTGACATAGCCTCTCACACTCCTCTTTTGTTTGGAGTTGGGAGGTCACACACTGACACTCCCATACTATCCATTTTATCACATTTACAAGCCTTAAAGTTGTTTCCAGAAGACCTTAAACAGTACATTTCAAACATTTAACTAAATTCTGCTTTACATTAGGCTAAACTTGTGAATCACTTAAGTAATTTCATAACATCTTGCCTTGAAAAATACATGCTACAAATAGACACCATTTCTAAGTTTGATGTAGAAATAATAATAGCAACATCTACATTTGTCAAGTCAAATCTCTTAGTCAGAAAAACCCTGTGTTCCCTATTGAAAAAGTGAAGATCCTGTTTGTCGACCAAGCACATTTGGGAACTCAAATACCTTCTTTCACCTCTGGACCCTCCCAAAAGTCTAGGAAAAATTGTCCAAGAGTGTCACTAGAACTGGCTTATCTGACCTGGGCAGCAGATTTTTCATTGAGCATGAGGTGCTCAAGCAGAGTGTACCCTTATCAACACTACAAGTAAGAAAGGATGTTTCCTGAGATAGAACATCCACCATATATGTGGGCAAGCTGTGTCAGGTTTTACCACCCCCATTGTAAAAAACTCCTAATGAATAGCTAATCTAAACCTAATCTGTCAGTTTAAAGCCCTTACCTCTTGTCCTAACACAACAGGCCCTGCTAAAAAATTGTCTTTCTTATCAGCCTCCTTCCAGTACTGGAAGGTGCTATCCAATCTCCCCAGAATCTTCTCTTCCCCAGGCAGAACAACCTCAGTGCTCTCAGCCTGTCCTCATAGGAGAGGTGCTGCAGCCCCCTGAACATCTCTGTAGCCTCTGGACTCCCTGCACCAGGACCATGTCCTTGTTATTGGGTACACTGGACCTCAGTGCAGTGCTCCAGGTGGGGTCTGACACTGACAGAGCAGAATGGGAGAATCACCTCCCTCAACACTGCTCTGCGTGCAGCCCAGGACACATCTGGCTTTCTAGGCAGCAAGTGCACATTGCAAGTTCATATCCAGTCTCTCATCCACCAGCAGCCCTAAAGGCATCTCCTCAGGGCTGCTCTTGAAACATCCATTCCCCAGTCTGCATTGGTAGCAGGGGATACACAAGTGTTCCAAAGTGTCCCTCCACAGGACAAGCTCACTTCTTTTGGTGTACTGTAGCCCAGATCAGATGCCTGGCCCTGTGTCTGGCACAGAGCCCTGCACATTTACCAGTACCACACATCCCAGCCCAGCAGGTGTGTCAGGGGGCTCAGTGTGGTGGTGGTGACGGGGGGGCCAGTGCAGCCCTGCCCACCCTGTGTGTGCCTCCTGTGTCCAGTCAAGGACACCCTGGTGCAGGCTGTGCATTCCTTGGTGCCCTGGATGGGTGGTCACTAAGTGGCTCGGGTGACCTAAACAGGCTGGCTGCAGGCTCCAGGGAGCACTCAGGCACTGTCCCTACACCGAGCATCAGCCCCCAGTGAGAGGCTGGGGGGTTCCTGCATGGGGAAGTATCAGTGGGACATTTTTCTAACACCTCAGAGAGTGTTAAAAAGTCACCACATGGCTTCATGCCTTCTTAGTGGGATTGGGACTTTCATGACCATTCTTCATGTGCACGTGGGTTTCCTGCAGCAATACCCACATCTCTCCTTCTCCCAGCAGTGGAGCAGGAATTTTATTTGTTTCCTATCAACCTTGGAAAAGGCCTCAAGCCTAAACATCCCTTCACTTTGGGAGGGGACTTATAGAACATCCAGAACTAGCAGTCCTAGTAACAGAGAGGAAAGAGCACTCTGCCAAGTGCAAAAATGAGGAGCAATTTGACAGACTCTCATTTCTACAGTTCCCTCCAGGTGTGGGTGGATGAGTAGAAAGCCACGTGACGATGTGAAGATTTTGCTGTTCTCTCCCCCCTATTAAAGTCACATTCTGTCAGCCCAATCCTCAGCTCTTGGGAAAAAGTCTCATTAATTTCATTTTCAGAATATAAAAGAGCAGATAGTCACAAAGCAAAACTCATTAGTGAAGTTTTAAAAAGGAGCTAATTTAAGCAGCTTTTACTTCTCCACTTTGCAACACAGTTCTTGGTTCAGAATTAGGGGCAAATGGAGAAAATATTTCCAGCAGTGAAGAGAAGCTGCAGCATACCATTAAATTTGCCTGTGGCATTCCAAACCAAAATCTTCTGCTTGATGTATACAACTTACTGAGAGCTTATCACAGGAATCCCCATGCATGCCTGCACATAGAATTGCTATGGACCTATATACATAACTACTTAAAAATGCACGTGAGGGGGTTGTGTAATTTTCCACTTCCTACACCATCTAATCTGAGCTGTGATCCTCGAGGTCAAATTATTGTAGGTAGATCCAATCAGAGAGTTAACCCCCGCAGATCAGGGACCAAATACCTGGCCTCTTAGCATCTGGCTCCTTCTGTGAAATTCAAAACCCAGAGCTGGGTGCTAAGCCTCCCTTCACTGAGCACATGCAGTTAGACCTCTCAGAAGGGCCATCCAAGAAAGCACATGTAGAGCGGGAGCCACTTGGAGCTGGAAATGTTAATTGCAGGAGCGTGGCCCGAATTCTTGTACCCTCTCCAGGGCTGCGGCATCCGCCCATGTCAGAGCTCCAAATAGAGCCTGATCCTGCTCCCTCCCACCAGCAGGCAGCTCTCATCAGGCTTCTGTTTTCTTTCTAAAACCCAGGCAGGATGCTCAAGCAGTGTTGGCTTCCACGCAGATGTCACCCCCTGGGGCTAGTAGCAGGGTACCAGAGGGAGGCACATGGGTGCATGGACTCCTCCCTCAGCTGGGGGACCAAATTCTGCCTCCCAGCAAAGCTGCTTTGCTGCAGGTGCCTTGGATGATGTGAATCGGACTTCCATAGCTTTCCCTGGAAATCCCAACCTCTGTGATGACTCTAGCAGCAGTCTTAGCACTTTGGGTGTGTACAATGAATATGGATGGAGTTTCACCAATTTACAAGGACTGACTTACTATGGCCACCCATCTCCTGAAATTACACAAGACTACTGTGAACTTTCATTTAGTCTTGTACATATCAGATATATCATCCTTCCAAAGAGCTCTCTAGCTGTAATGCAGGGTTCACCTGCTTGAAATCAAGTGCCCTCTCTCTGATTATTTTTTAATAAAAGAATAGCATTTATTGATGATTTGGGACAATCCATCCAAAGACATTGTGGCCCCTTTTCAATTCTCTCTTGTCAGTTGTACAATTTTCCCTTTTGATCACAACACACACACACACACACACACCTGTGCAGTAACTGTCATTGTTTTTAAACAGGAATATATTTTATGACATGTAACAGAGTTACAGCTAACCTTTCATAAGACCTGAGTTAAAAAGGAAGTGATATTTGATATTGTAGTGATATTTGATGTTAAGCGTATGTCTTTAAAACATATCTTAAAACACATCTTCTTGTGAAGAACTGATTCTTTTAGCAGTGAAATTCATTTTCAACAATATTATCTCTGAATTAGAAATAAATAATAAAAGGGCATGGTAATAATTTTTCAAAATGTGAACTACATGTCTATCAGAATTGTTGTCCAAAGACTGTGGTAAAATACTGCTCTGAATTGTAACTCTAACATGTATGTACAGTGACATCATATTTCTGTTTTTTACGTTTGCTTTGAGCACCTGCACCCAAATTCCCTATTGTAAAATCAGCTGAAGTTGATATAACATAGCAGATAATTGTATTTAGGCTCAGAAGGAAAATAATGAGATTCAGATTACATGGCAGAAAATAAGAACTCCCATTAAACCTGAATAATTCAAAATAGACATTGACTTTTAAAGTCTTAAGGCATGAAAGTGGATTGTTGAGAGAACTTTTTTTGCATCTGAAAATACTACTTAAATTTTTTAAGTGTTGCTTCACTGGAAAAACATTCTGGAAAATTAGTGATTATTTACACTCTGCAGCATTGTTATACAGGAGTAGCTCAAGAAGTTCCGCAGAAACCTCAAATGCATAATTCCAAAATAAGTTACACTGAAATGGAATTTAGCAAAATATGTTCCCTGACACGTGGCAGGAGATAGCACACACCTCTCAACTCCATGCCACTTGCAAGTCAGGAGTCTTACTTCCCAGAGAGAGGTACTGCAACTCCTTGCTATTAAAAAGAGTAAAACAAAGTGGAATTAAAACCAGGGACAGAATGGGAAGAAAGATATGCTTGTTAATTTTGCAATAGCAATCCCAAAAGGAAAATGCTTGCAAATTCCTGAAAACTTGGGAGCACACTGAAAAGACATGCTGGGGCATGGACACAATAAACTTAGGCAGAGCAACCATCTGGATAGTGCGCCCTACCACCAACACGTGGCACTATGGCTGGGGAAAGAGATGATGTCTCTGGTAGACAAAGGTCTTGATTTTTTCCATTAAATGGCATAAAAGTGAAAATAAGTCTTTTCAAAATAAGCTTATAACAATGGAGCAAATGAAACAGTTACAACCAGATACTTCAGCACCTCTACCAGAAGAGAAGAACGACTTTTGCCATTGTTCAGTCCTTACACCACTATGAAAAATATCCAAGTCCTCTGCTAGGCAGCTTCCTGCTAAAGTCCTATCAGTTTAATGCTTTCCACTACTCATGTCTGCTAGACTTTCCTTATCTGAAGGCCCCCTTTGACTGAAATGGAATGAAAGAAGAAAGCCAAGATACACACAGGCTGTCTCTATCTGAAAAAGTAGGAGCAGGTAGATAACTTCTATCACATATCCAGGCACTGAGCCAAATTTTCAATGCATGTAAACAAGCATAGTTTCACTGAAGCTGGTGGAATATTGCCAGTAGAAAACTCACTTAAGTATATCATTCTCTTTACCACTGTATCGAACTGATATCCTAGGATGAAACCTGAATTCCTTAAGACAAA
>VXBI01000014.1:0-32410 GCA_013397375.1 Toxostoma redivivum | reverse complement strand
TAGCTACCATAAATTCAAATATTTGGAATTTAAGTCCAGCAGGTCATGAATTTCAGTAAGAAATTTCAATGTGAAGATTAATGGTATATATTATTTAATAATTCACTGTGAATACTATATTCTTTCAGCATTCATGAGAGCTTCCATTAAAAGAAATTAAATATTTAATGCCTCAATTTAAATAGATTTTGAAGAATTGCAGTGGCTAAACTGAAATGTATTTTATGTTAGGTAAGATTTTGTGCAGTACAAGTGTAGAATGCTAAACACACCTCATCACCTAATCCATACTTATTATATATTGTTGCCCCTAGTGCAAATGTAATAGTTTTACTTAAAAAAGAGCAAATCAGTGTGGGAAAATACAAATCAACTTGTAATGAACTTAAACTATTTTTTTTTTCATCTACAAGAATACTATCTGAGCAACATTCATTAGCATCCGTTCCATCTATCCGATATCTGTTGAAGGTGCAGAAATAGACGCCTGATGGTCTAGCTCACCAAGACTCCCAACAACTTCCATTCTGGCACAGGGAAGTTTATATGAGCAAAGCTTCATGTTTTTAGGTTTTGAGTCAGATTTCCCATACAAAGGGGACTGTGCAATTTTGAGATATTTGTCTTTATTTTTAGTCCTCTTAGATTACATTATTATTATTATTTTCCTCATAGTAAATGTAACACTTTGTGAAAATGTGTGGAATTAATGATACTTTAATTTACACCTTTCCAATCTCCTCTGTGCAAAATAATGATCACACTCAGGCATAAAGCACAGGACTTTTCTGAGTCTCTCTCCAAGTGAGTTTATACAAGTTCTTTTTTCTATTAACATTTTTCACAGGAAAAAAAAATACTTTCTACTGAATAAAGATTTATACTGCAGTTTCCTAGAACAATCTTCAAAAAGGAAGAGGTATTTCCTCCCTCCCAAATCCCCTCACTCCATGCACACACAACAGTGTGCTCTGGATAGGATGAAGAAAAATTAGAGAGGATATGATTACTTTACTAGAGAAAGCCTACTCTCCTCCCATGCCAACAAGATATTATAGGTCAAGTCAAGTAAGGTCAAGTGAGTTCTTGTCATACCCAAGACCCCTGATTTGTTCTGTCAGCTGTTCACTGTCATGCAGCACGATGGGTTGAGTGTCAATACTGAGAGTGTAAAGAGACTGGACAGGTTGATTCAGACTTGGATGGCTCATGTGCACTTGAAACACACTGTGAGCCCTGCTGGGTGATTATGGACATCATGGGGAGTGTGGGATGAACAGTGTATTAGTACACATAATTTATGTGTGGGGCTTTCTTTGCCTTTAAGAGCACAGACCCTGGGACAGGAAGTCCTATGGGTTCCTCTGAGTTCTGCTATATCCTAACAGATGAGGAAACTTTAAGGAAATAAATGAGGAAGAGCTGGTGCAGTCAAACCCATCACTTTCCTCTCGGCAAGCGCGCCCAAGGTCAGACAGCAGAACAGAAACACAGCTAGGATCCTAAGCCATGAGTTCCTGTTTGCCTGCTCGGTGGGGTGTCTTACTTCTAGCTCATTTGGCAGCATTTCCAAGGGCTGAAGCTCAGCATTCCCATTGCAGAAGCAGACTGTATATGCAGACTGTAGTGGTAGTGTTATGCAAGTGAATGATGGCATCAAACCTGCAACTTTTTTTGTATATACTTTAATAGGTAGATTTTTATTTTCAGCAGTACTGTTATTAGAGATTAGGCATATTGGTTTATGCTGACCTTTCTCACTCCTTCTTTATAAATACACATTTTCTGTGGGCTGAATGTAAAGCAGAACAGTTGTTGAAATGGATCTGATGATTATTGGAACATCCTGAACATTCTTTACATCACTAGTTTTTGATAGCCTCAGATTTTATGGGCATGGGTTTCAACAGTGCAGGAGTCAAAAGCCTCTCTTTGAGTGGCAGCTGCAGTCACTCCTCAGATATGGAGTCAGTCACTGTCCAAAATATCAATTTGTTATAGCCTATAGTATGGGATGGAGACGCAATACATAATGCATTTTTTTGTGCATTCGATTATGCAAAACAGAATTTTATACAGGTTTCTTTAATAAATGTGGTCACACTATACTGTAAAATACTCATAAATTAGATTATGTAGAAGTCAGGTTATGAAGAAACTTTATCAATTGTGGGCAGAACCATACCTCAGATGAATTAATTGGCAAAACTTCATTGATACCTGTGTATGCAACATTCCTCACTGTGAAAATGCTATGAAGCAGGGTTTAAACAACAGCAGTATGAAACAAACAACTTCTGTCAGTCACATGCCACACTTTTTTCTCAATGACTCTGTTCTGGAGCAGACCATAGCTTATTATGTTTCCACTTCCCACAGTGAATGGTTTTTGCACCAACCTCTTCACTTCCAAAGTTTACAGCTCTGCATGGCCTTCCGTGGGAGTCATGACAGACCATGAGGCTGGGTTGATGACAAACACATTGAAAAATCATCTATTCTGTGGACCAAGGGGAAAGGAAGGGACATTAAAATAACAGGAAACAGTATGAAAAACAACTTTTCTTTATAGACTTTGATGCCATTCGAACCAAAGAAGCTGAATACTGTCAGGTAAAGCAGATAGGACTCCACAGTCGTGCTGTGTTTTTGGAGCCCTGCAAATATTTTCACTAATTTCTCTTCAAAGAACTCAATTTCATTTTGAATTTCTGGTTTGGGAAAGAATTTCCTATTTCCATTTCTATTCACTTCCTGAAATGTCCCACAATTCATTCTTTTCTGATATCAAACCCATAAAATAACCATGGAAATCCCTGTTTTCAGGCCTGCTTTTATTGGTTAGGATTCTAAACAATAGAACACTCAGGCACACACATAACTTCAAGCAAGTGAGTAATCCCAGCACTTTGGGCTACACCACTGAAGTGAGTGGGAGACTTGCCATTGAATTTTATAGGAGCATTATCAGACTGTAAGTGCTTTGCTGGTTCAAGGCCAATATTTTCTCAGACTTTAGAGGAAGCCAGATTGGGCCCAAACCCTACACAGCCTCTCCTAGAAAGACCAAAATAAAAACAAATGATACTAAGCAACAGGAATGCACATAGCATAGAGGAAAGGAGCGTTGAACACAAGACAAGCCAAGGAAGCATTACTCATTGTATAGGAGAGAGTGGTGGCAGGTTGTTTGGTTCACAATATCCTTCCCTCCCAGTTTTGCAGACAGAGAGTTTATCCATTTAGCACACAAGCATCTGTCTGACTGAGATCCAGACAGATAAATGAGCCTGCCACAGAGCCAGGGATGCTGCGCTGGTTAGAGAGTAGGCTATGCAAAATACTGTGTGCACTGATCATCTGTTTCACACACACCTATGGCAGCAGTGAGCAGCACAGGCCCCAGCTACAGGCAGAGGAGACAACTGACTCAACTGACTGCAACCTCCAGCAGAGCAAGAGTGGCCCTTTTGCTCCTTTAGTCTGGACCTGCAGACCTGAGAGTAAGAGGGGCAGCCACTGCCCAGTGATGGGGCACTCTCCTGACAGCCAGCACCGTCACATCACTGCCACAGCAACCCAAACCACAGCCCAGAGACATCCACATCTGCCACTGGCAGGAACTGCCTTTCTGGAGCAGCAGCAGCCAAGCCCTGAGCCATGCTCTAAAACCTCTAAGCATCATTTCAGGGACATCACCGATTCTTTATTACAGAACCATTTGGCTTAGTACAGCTCTCTTCAAACTGTGTTGGTTCTATGACACCCCGTCCACATTAAGAAATTCTTCCCATATCAGGAATTGTGTAGATACCCATTTTGTCCAGCACGTTTGTAATTTATGTGCACTCAGAGATTGCAATATTATGTGCATGACCCATTGTATGTTTTGATGTGGCATCCACCACATGGACACATAACCATGGCCAGTGATCACCGTGGCTTCTCTAAACCAGCTGAATCCTGCGAGAACACAGTCTCCCAGGTCAAGCACTTGAATTTGGAATAAAGCAGCTTCGGGGGTTTTTTTGTGTTCTAGCAAGGGAGGGGCATTTTCCCCTCTTGTAGCTACATTAGAAAATGTCTCCTTAAGCAAAACTAACATGTACACCCTTTGGTTCTGATTCTTTTACTCTTTTAAGAATAATTCAGTGATATGTGCTGTTACTCCCATTGAAGTAAGTGTAATTATTTTTGTGATAAGATTTATTCTTCTAAAGCTACAAAACCTAGACTCTTCGTTTTCTGCTATATTTTCTTCTGTGGGAGAACATTTATTTACTCCTCTCATTCCATTCAACCACACAATTACTCAACCCTTTCAGGCATGTGTATCTTTTTATGAAATAGAAACCAACTACCAAATGCTGTGTTGTTTCAAGCCAACTGAAATCCATGCTCTACAGAGCGCATGAACAACTCAGCTCCATTAAAGGCACATACCTTGAATTGCTAACCAGCTCTGGTTAGACCAGAGCTTTTTAAATGACAATGTCACATGCAACTTGTGAGTGAGTAAGAAGTTATGCCACTGTGATGTCTCTGGAAATAAGTGCTACTGTTTTCCCTAGGCACTTCATGACCTTGTGTGTTGATCTCAGTCCATTTTCCAGGACTGTAAATAAGAGTACTTGGAAAAGCTTTTCTGTTCACACATTTGTAGTTACGAGGGAGAACTCCTGAATGGAAGCATGGCATCCATCAGGCAAGCACAGCAGGTGGCACAGGACAGACTGCATTAAGCAGATCCTACAACTGGGACTTCAGCAGAATTTTATTATNTAAATTGGCAAGCTTCCAGTTGGCAGTTTTACTGCTGGCAACACAAAGAAGTAAGTTTTGCTGGGGTCATCGAACTTCTGGTAATCTGCAATTACTTTTATCATATGAAATCATATATGTTATTTTATCATATTATTATTATAAGGAACTTTGTTTGGGCTCCTATATAGTCCCAGAAGAACTCCTATTTGGTCAAAATAGTTCAGCTGAATAGCTTAATTCATGATATTGTAAATGTTTAAAAATTACTTTCTCCCCTTTTTCAGTTTCACAGGTTGTGATATTTTCTACTTTCTCCATTAGTCTCTATTTGTATTATTCTGTTCAGGGCTATCCATACTAAATGATTAAGCAGCAAGTAATTGGCTTTTATGTTGTCCATCTTAGAATGGAGAGAAAAAATGTTGCCAGCAAAGCATCTGGGTGTTGATATGAACTAGCTCTAACCCTAAAGTCAGAAAAGAAACCTTGGGAAACTCGGGAAACCACAGCCAATCTACAGCTTTCATGCAAGGAAAAGAAAACCCTGAGATGGAAAATTATATCTGCAAGATTACATATGTGCTAAACATGCCACCAAAATGAGGAAGTACTAAGTCCTCAACACCTGTACTTACCAAAAACACTAATGAAATTGTGAGTGCCTCACTACTTTAACAGAAATAGTCTCTAGTCTCCTGTTTCCTGGAATTACCTTTAGTAATTTCAGATAAACAGAGAAGAGGAAAAAAAAGAAGCAGAAATAAGTAAATGGGAGACAATCATGGTTTTTGGGAGTTTCTGCTGCTTCCTTCCTGTAATCTTTATATATTACATCATCAGCACTTTGTTCTCTATATGTTTGACTATAGATACATATCTGCACTTGCAAGGCCAGACACTGGCACAACCTGCCTAGGAGCTCCCAAACAGTATTTGAGAGGACAGATGAAACACAGGAGATTGGCCCATTTCAATGACCCCATTTCCAACTATGATAATCTATTGCTAGATTTTCAAACAAATACCTTCTATTTTTACCATGCTGGTGCTTGCACTTGGGAGCAGCTGCTTGAAAGCAACCACAAAGTTGCCCCACTGTTGTCTTTCAAATTCCTCCTTAAAATTTTCTTTGCTAGTGATGTCAACCAAGAGCTGACGATGCCAATGTGCTGAGATTGTGGCTTAACCCCCTCTTCACACTCCAGGTGCAGCCAGATTTTATTTCCTGTATTTTTACACTACACCTCTTCAACAAAGAGGGCTTTCTCTGATGGTCAGTAGAACTGAGAAATTAGGATAGCTCTTACTTTCAATATCCATTTCCCTTCTCACAATATTCAAGGGTTTAATTAAACAAATTGGCCTGTCAATGGCTTTTATGATTGCAGGAAGTTCCCTGACAACAAGAGCCCCTACAAAAGGGGGAAACTTCTCATACAGGAATAAGGGGGTTAAGACTAACAATTCACAGCTTTTTGACCAGCTAAATGGAATACCAAAAAGTGGATGCACTAAACTATCAGGTCTTCATATAAGAAAAAGTTCATTTGATTTAATGCAAGACGACTATTCCTTCTTATTTAAAATATGAAAAAATATCAGAGGTTTTACCAGTAATTATTCATTCCCTGAAGCTGAAGAAGAGAACCTGTGCCAGAAGGAGAAATTGAGGCGATAAGCCAGAGAAAGTCTAAAATAAAAATATAATGGAAATGGTAACGAAAGAGTTTTCAGAAGGATCCTTACACACTTCCCTGTAAACATCTTCCTCTTTGTTAAAGTTCTTACTGCCTAAAAACTGATCTCAGCCCTGTGGTACAGCATGGAAAGATGATGAAGAATTATAAGACAAAAGTTGCAGTGAAGAAAATGCAGAATTTCATGTAGGAGTCAGTCTAAATAGAAACTTTTTTCCTCTGAATTTCTAGTCTGATAGGTTTAAAAATTTATCATCCCATGGCATTACTAACACTTCAGAAATGTGGCATTTTATACCATACTTAGTAACAGGGCAGGAAGAAGGAGACTGCCAGTAACAACACCGAAGAAAGGACGTGTCTTTTCTCAAAACATCTGGTGTTCAGAGTCTGTTTAGGACCTCCAGCCAAAGTCACATGTGACACTGAGGTCTTGTCCATCAATGCCATTAGTTTTCTGATCTCTTTGGGGAAGAGAGACTGACAGTCATTTTTAATCCCTACCAAAGACATGTTTTCCTATGCAGCCTTTTGAGCTGTCAAACCCTGAGCCAGACCTTTCTATAGCAACAAAGCACAGTAGGAGTCATGCCTTCTGGAAGCTTGGAAGGGCAGGAAGAGAGATATGCCAGTGTCTCTCTATTTATACCTTTAAAGCCTATGAGGAGACTGGCGGGGCATGAGGACCACGGCCAACTAGGAATTCCTTGCAGAGCTAGTATTGCTAGCAACTCTGGACCTGGATTTCTCTGTCTAAGCTAACTGCTACTCTGTGGAAAATGCAACTTGTGTGTTTTGCCAATATTTTAAGACAGATAAATTAAGATATACGGGAAACTAAGGGATCATGTGTTTTCTTAATCAATACAGACCACATGGTATTTCCAATGGCTTAGTTAAGCAACACAAAATAATCCAATAATTGCGCAGTTTAAAAAATTCCACGTGTTCCAGCCTGAAATGACCGGAAACCTATTGAAGAGGCTACCAAAACTGCCCACAGAAATGGACAACTAAAGGATGACCAGCTGTGTGCAATAAAGGCATGTATTTTATACTAAAAAAACCAATTTATTATACAAGGGAAAATATTTATTTGATCTAGATCTGCATAACATCTGATAAATATTTCTTAGTACACCAAGTTATTCCCAGATGAGTCAATGTTAAGTGTTATTAATGTCCATAAATACCATTTAAAAAATCAGATCTATTTCTGGAAGCCAAGAGGGGAGAGAAAAAAAAATAAGAACAATCTTTTCTCAAGAGAAGAATAACCTGTTTAAAGCATGGCTCAAGATCCAAGGAAATTAAAGTATATTTAATGGCAAGGCAAATCTACTAGCATATTATTCAGATAAAGCAAAATTTGCTTCTACACCTTCCAAAATGCGAATATCTGTTAGGTAGGTCACTAGAAACACCAAAAACTGGCTTTTGCTTTACCTTTAGAGCATTTCTAAATTTTCCCATGGAAAAATGTAACCTTTCAAATTCTGAGATATTTTCAGCAGATTATTTAATTTATATTTCTCTTCTTTAATGCAGCCCAAAGCATTTAAGACTAATTTTGCACTGTCCCATTTCTGGGAGCTTGACTCAAAGAGCTCTGCAGCAACTCAGAACCACTGTATCTCCACACACCAAAGCAGCCTTAGATCTGCAGCCATGCCCTCATCCTAGTCTGCCCTCTGGGGAAAGGCAGGGCAATGAAAGGTTAAGTCAAAGCTAGGTTTACACCTTCATATTGACAAATTTAGGAGAATTTTGAATTAAATCCTCAACTGAAATGTATTTCTGATTATTTATTACTAACTTACATTCTTCCTTCATGTGCTCATTTTTTAAATATTCTCTGGCAAAACTCAGTATCTCTGATCTGTTGATTAATGAAGTTCATTTTAGCTTTTATTTTTCAAATCTGGTTAAGGGCTGAAGAGTTTTTCCTAGGAAAAAAGAAAAGAAAGCACTCTCTCTAAAGAGGACCTAGAAAAGTTGCCAGTGGATGAGCATGTTGGCCCCATCAGCAGCCATTATACTCGTGAACAGCTCTTGAAGTTTAGTTCTACCCATCATGTTTCATGCTCTGCCTTTAGCAAGTCCAGAACTACTTGCTGTAAATGCAAGAGTAATAGCACAGCAGTAGACAGATGGAGGCATGATCTACTCCTTATGAGATGTCTCGTTCCAGTCCATAATTGTTAGCAGAAATAATAAATATGAAGCTATTTATTACACAATGTAGCATTTTGTCAACCTAAATCTTTTTCTTTCTTTTTTTTTTCCTGCTTCATCTTAATTAGAACCTGGCCTTTACCATCTGCTGAAGAGAGATATGATAGCCAACACTAGATTATCTTCACAAGTATCTGATACAGCTAACTGCTTCATGTCAGAATTGCCTAAAATGTTTTTTCTGAAGGAAATGATAAATCGCAGCTCTCATTTTTCAGTACACATTCCAAGGCAATGGTTTCCAAACTGTTTTGGACCTTGCCTCACTGTTAACTCTCAGCATTACTTACACGCCATCAATCGCCATTACTGTCAAACATGCAGCCGAACTCCCCGGAGCGCGTGGCTTGGAGTGCCAGCTATGCTCCATGCCCTCACAGGCCACCAGTTGGGACATCCTCCTACAAACCTGTAAGAAACAGGTTTATATGCACAGGCCACGGTACAAACAGAATCAAGCCTCCCCTCACCACTTAAGAGGCAGATCTGAGGCACAATGAAATTTCTATCTACCCTTAAGTCCTTAATGGAGACAAGGAATAAGTGACAGAGCAGTGTTCAGATGAGCTCAATGATACTTTCTCTTTTCAAGCTGAAAGATTAATGACAAAATGCTTTTGTTTCTGGGAGCAGAGTACAGAATCACAGAATCATAAGGTTGGTAAAGTCCTCTAATATCTTCAAGTGAATCATTAACCTATCAGTGCCAGGTCCACCGCTAAACTGTCCCCCATTCTGACATTTTTTGAACACTTCCAGGAATAGTGATTCCACTGGCCTGTTCCAATGTCTGACTACCCTTTCAGTAAAAAAATTTTTCCTAACATCCAATCGAAACCTCACCTAGTACAGCTTGAGACCATTTTCTCTTGGCCTGCCCCTTGTTATCTGGAAGGAGAGGTTGACCCCCACCTCACTACACCCTCCTTTCAGGGAGCTGCAGAGTGGTATGGTCTGCCCTGAGCCTCCTTTTCTCCAGGATAAACACCCCCACCTCCTTCATCTGCTCCTCACCAGACTTGGTCTCCAGACCCTTCCCCAGCTCCATTGCCCTTCTCTGGACTCATTCCAGCACCTCAGTGTCTTTCCTGGATTGAAGGGCCCAGAACTGGACAGGGTTCAAGGTGTGGCCTCAGCAGTGCCCAGGACAGGGGGACAATCCCCACCCTGCTCCTGCTGGCGACACCATTGCTGATCCAGGCCAGGTGCCATTGGCTTTCTTGGCCACCTGAGCACACCCTGGCTCATGTTCAGCTGCTGTCAACCAGCACTCCCAAGTCCTTTTCAAACAGGCTGCTTTACAAGGCTGCAAGCCTTTAGCATTGCACAGAGTTTTGTGACCCACAACAATCAAAAGTTCAAAAACTGGAAAGCCTCAGGTAGGAGGAGTCTACCAAGACAGCCAGCACAAGGGCTGAGGTGCATGGAAGGCACATAAAGGGTCTGTGTTTATATACCTTTCTCAAATCTCCCTGCATGCTTGCAAAGCTCATGCAGAATGTGGATATTTCCTTTTTTAAGGAAATACAATTTTTTAAACCAGAAGGAAGTTTCTAAGGTGCTGATATATCCCAGACACCCAGACCCTCCAACGAGGTATCATTCCCATCACAGAACTTGCCCTAACTAGCCCTGTGAGACTGTCTCCCACTCCTGCACACTCTCCCTTGTAGGACTGCTCTTTCCCTTCATGAGCCAGTGCCAGCAGCTCCAAGGAACTGAACAAGGCATTTGGTTCCCTTGATTCAGTGACTACGAATTTCCTCAAACACCTCGACCTGACCCTTCTGTCACTGAAGTCCAGGGTTTTGTGTTTGAATTCTGTGAAAGCAACACTGAAGTCTACTCAAGAGTTTTATACTTTCCTGACTGGACTGGTGGAAAGATGAACAGTTTGTATTATGTGCCAAAAAGAAAAAAAAATCCAAATTTTGTTTCTACCAAGCTTTCCCTAACACCCCAATGTCAAAATTTGAAAATTATATATATGCTCAAAGAGAGAAGACAAAGGCAGTTTCTTTACAGCTGACTGACTGAGGATTTTAACTTTCTGGCCTACAGTCAACAGAGCATCTACCCGTCCTTGTGAAGCTATAAGTGTGTCATCAGGATACCACATGCTTTGATAATTACTCTAGTGGGTATTAAAGTTAATCCTAGGCTGTATAGATCACTTACAAAACACAATAACTGAACCAGAAATCCTTATGTGAGACAGTAATGAAATCAACATCTCAAAGTGCCAGCACGTCTCTGACACGTCCGGCGTAAACTGGAGCCCAAAATTCCTGCCTAGAGCAGCCAGTCAGGAATCCAACTGTTCTGTGATTATGAAATCTGAGGCATGGCAGAGCAGCTTATGTCAGATCTACTGCGTACCCATAAGCCTTAAACCAAGACTTGTGAATATAACCCATGCCTTTCCAGGATTGTGAGAAGGGTCATGAGCAACTGGTGAAATTTCAGACTGAAATAGCTAATGCATCATTCAGTGGATCCAGCTCTTCTTCCTTTAAAGACCAGACATCCCAGATGCACTGATCCTACTTAGTTATGGTCCCGGCGTGAAATCTCCTGTTCTGCAGAAAGCCTAGTGAAAAAACATTTTAGGCTTTCTGAAAACCTTGTCTCAAGAAAGACAGAAAGCTAAAGCCACCTCTACAGGATAGTGGAGAGGAAAAGATATCCATTCTTCTCACCCTAATGCTCCTTTGCTATGTCCCTGCAGCAGCTGACACATTATTGTGCTCTCACAGTAACTTCTTGGTATATTTTCTACTGGTGGAAGTCCCAAGTGAACTAAATAATAATTCTCAGTTTAGCCCTCAGTCAATTTAGTCCTCAGTGAACTAAATAATAATAGCAAACAGTATGTTCCTTTAACATGTCCCTTGGATCAGTATTTTCCCTATCTTCCCTACATTTTTGTAATATACTGCATTGGATAATATACTCAATACAGAAGCTGGAGTCTAACACTGTGTAGCAGAAGGCACCACGTATCAGTACTAAATATGATCACCTGCGGCCACCACAGCTGTCTAGTGCTTGGACAACACTGGCTTAAAAGTGGAGAACTGTAAAAACTAGGTAACAATACTGGAAGGTAGTTTTATGCATCCTGAGTCAGCTGCAGACATGTAATTATCATCTTTGTTAAAGATTTCCAAGCAGCTGCCTCTGCTGTGCTGGATTCACCATGTGCTCTCAAAACAGTATTCAGTAATAATCCTTTCTGTATCCTTGGTTAGGTGCAAGAACCTTCCCTTAATTTCAGATGAAAACCAGCTTTTCAGTGACAAACAATCTGAAGCCCAAAGTAGCACAAGATGTTTGGAGCATGTCAGTTCCATCTGTGCTTAAATTGGTTCAAATCAGCCTCAAGGTCTTGACCACTGTCTTTGAGGCATTATTTTTGCCTCAGACCAGGAAATATAAAAAGCTATGAGTTTACGGTAGGCAGGAAAAATTTCCTCAAAGACCAGGAGTAAAATCCTGGGTACCTCAATACTCCCTACTCCACATATATGGCTCCTTCTCTGGTCTCATTCTCCCCATAATTAAACACACAGAAATATCCACATCTTAAAAAAAAATACATCTCCTTGCTAAAATAAGTTATTTTACAGGAAGAGTGTCTCATCAAGCAAAGAATAAAGAAAACATAGCAGAATCTGAGTTCAGACAAATTATGAGGCTCATTGGGTAACACAAGATAGAAGGGAGTTCATCTTACCATAAGCTCTCTTAGAACCACAGGTGGCAAAGGTCAAGCCCAAGCCCAGACTGTGGAGAAGGTGAGGATATGGAGAGGACATAGCTGTATTGGCAGCATCTGGGGTAGCTGAAGGATGCAGTGGCCTTTGGGAGCAGAAGAGGAGATGCATCATCCCACTGGTGCAGCCTGTGCCTGTAGGAGCTAGTAAGGAATTACAGTTTCCACTCTAGATTATTGACAATGGGTGCTCGTGTACATCCACCCTTACCTAGCAAGGAAGATATGTCCTTTCAAAAGTGATCCATTCCATATGCTTCCTAGAAGGAAGACCTCTGTTCTTAATATCACAAAAGTATCTTTTCCAATTTCATATATGGCTCTAAGTATTTAGATGTTTGGAGTTTTATTTCTACTATTTCATATGCAAACAGGGGTTGGAACAGGCTTAAAATTTTCTGTTTGGTTAAGCCTAAGAGTCTTTTAAACCACATTCCCTGACAGTGTTATTTCCACTACCTTTAATAATTTTAATCAGGCTGATTATCCTATTCTTCAGATTTGAAGGGGAGGTAATTCTCAGTGATCTCTGAGTTTCAGTGCCACTAAGACTAAATAGTTATTAGTATTAATCCAAATGAGCCCTAAAACCCAGTCAAACTAAGGTTAAAACCACAGCAAATAGACAAATTAGCAGGAACATTAGAATTAAATGGCTATTTTGGTTAGAATGTCAAACTGAGAGGACAGGAAATAAATCTTCATAAATTCTTAAACAGGAGGTTAAAAGAGGTAGTTATGTAGGTAGTTACAAATCATATGAGCAAATTTTTGCCTGCAGCAGTAAAATCAAATTTCACTTGGATATACATTTTAGTGCTGAAGCAAATTACTGTTTATGTCTAGATCACAATCTCAAGGCTAGTAAAGGCTTTCTCCCTATGTTTCTGCTGCATGAAGACTAATCTGTTTCCTCCTGCCTCCCCACAGAAATTATAGACTTCAACAAGTCAATCTTTGAGAGAAATGTCTAGCAGTTTGCTCTCCCAGGTGTATGTGTATGTGTGTATATATAGATATGTGGGTATCTGTATGTATATATGTATATATATCTCAATATATCACAGCTTAATTTCTCTGGAACTTGTCACAAAATGGAACATAAAAATTTCAGTCTGAAATTTAGCCTGTAGAAACTAAAGAGATTAACCTTGCTCCTCATGCAAGGTTTTTTCAGGAATTTTTAGGCACAAGGCAGCATCAAGCCAGTTAGCTTTATTTGCCTTCCCAAGAAAATATATTGTCCTAAGTATCAGGCCTTCAGCCTAGTCTTTGCCCTCAGCTGTCCTTTCTACAGTATCTCTGCTGGAGGCTTCAGGTAGTGTGAAATATGCCTTGGATTTGGACAAGAATTGCACAATTCAGGCAGTTTCCTATAAATTGCTGAGCTAGAAGATCCCCTAAAACAGTAAATGTGATTAGAATACATACAGTCAAAGCAATAGAATTTGTGAAGCCATCTCTGGTAGAACTTCTAAAAATCCATAATCCACAATTTTCCTGCATCCACACATCTGCTTTCTCTGGGCAGCCTGTGCCAGTGCCTCACCAGGCTCACTGCAAAAATATTCCGTATGTCCAGTCTAAATCTACCCTCTTTCAGTTTAAAACTATCAGACCTTGTGCTGTCACTTCAGGCCCTGATAAAAAGTCTGTCTTTCTTATATGCCCTCTGTGTTGTCTGAAGAGCCTCTCAGCCTGTCCACTTTCCTTCTTGCCTGTCCACCCTTAGACTACTTTGAGGAAATTATTATTTTCCTCCTAGCTACAACTGTTCTCCTGCATAGAAATGACTACGTATATCCCATCCCAGTCACGCACCACCTCAAAAGTCATCCAACCTCTGATTCATATCCTTTCCCAGGGACTACTTAAAAAATTCCTGGCCATGATTGCCACTGGAAGACTGTTTGCCTTCAGGCCGTGAAAAAAGTTTTGTTACCCTCTGTATTTTTACATGGTATGCCTGCCTGACTTTCAGAAATCATTCACTTTGGGGTTGCTTCATAGGAAAATAGTTTGACAAAAATAAGTACCAAGTGGAAAACAGATGCTAAAATTGGTGGGCTGGTTCCTTAGCACCTATGGCTCCATTAAAAGGTGCACATAACTGTTGGAGTCACCCTTGTAGCAGCAGGGCTCTGAATCAGTCCAGCATAGCCAGCTGCATCTGCATCCTCTATCACTTGTCAAAACAGGGTAAATTTGTCTTTCTCAAGGCTAAATAGACAGTGTCCTGAGTCACTGGTGACTGCAACCTCTTTCTCCAGTTTGTTGTAAAGTGCCAAGTTGTAAAGGTTCAAGCAAGATTTGCTCTTCACACGCATGCACTTCAATGGGCAACCACAATCTTTAGAGGGATTTTTGGATCAGACATGGAACATTACTACTGTATTCAGATTATTTAATAAAAGTGAAATCACACTTAAAAGTACAGCCACTCATGTCCTGTTTCTCCAGCTCTTGCTCCATTCAGTTGAGTTTTGCGTACAGCAGGAAGTGATTCAGAAAATAATGATCTTCTGTGGTAACAGGATCTGGAAAAGCATCAATGAAATTATACCACATCAATCAGTGCTCACTTACAACCTTCCCAAAGCAGATGCAGGCAGAAGCAAAGCACTCTGCTCTGGAGGAGTTCCTGATAAAGGACTTCACAAGAAAGCAGTAGCATTGATCCCATGGTCTGAAGCCATCTACTGTGAACAATTTTAGTTTTACCCTCTTTATTTTGGGAGGGAGAGAAGATGCCCAGCTGACTTCTCAGTAAGCCAGGGAGAGGCTCTTGGTTACCCCTTCAGGAAGGATAAAGCTTTGTAGTATGAGAAACACTGTTTTACTTATGTTCTTCTGCATAAATTAAAAGAAAAATGTTATGCAAATACATCCCACACTACCAAAGATATAACCAAAATATAACTTACTATTGGAAGATATAATTTTAGGTCTTGCACTCAGCATGTATTAGAACATACAGTTCTGCAGATTTTTATAGTTTTCTTGATTCAGAGATGAGTAGTATACTTCAGAAATGTTATTTTTAGGGGGAAGAGAAGCAGACAGACAATTTCACATAGATCTGTTGAAGACAAAAATACATTCGTGGCTTTTTCAATAATTATCAAAGTATTACATCTGCTCTGAGTCCACAGTTAAGTGCTCAGGGACAGAACTGTAGTTACCAATGACTTCCCAGCAACTGGGGTGACTTACACTGCTTATGCAGGGAGAAGGATTTCTATTTCTTTGTGTTTAGACATAAGGAAAGAAGGAAGGATGCAGGCTCTGGCAGTTCCTTGTATTCATCCAGTGCTGAGATCTGACACAACAGCCAGGAGCTAGAACAGATGAATTAAAAAATCTTCAGGAGTGCCACACGTACAAGCACTGATGCCCAAGCTGGGATACCATGAGAAAATTTCTTTTTCAGCTCATACAAGTCTTATGTCTGTCTTTGCTTCCCAAGCTACTCTTGGCTGCAGTCTTAAAGAATTCGTTTTTGTCATTGTAGATTTTCATGGGGTTGCCTTTTTCCTCCCAGCTCCTTTTTTTTTCATTAGCCTTGTTCGTTATCTACTGTCTGTCTCTTCTTTTTCTCCCTGATCTGACTGATGTGGTTATTACTAGAAAACTTATTCATTCCATAACAGGAATCTGAACAATTGTCCGCATTATTTACTTTGGGAATTCCAGTAGTCCGAAAATAAAAGGATCAGATTNTTGAGGAGAATTTGCCTGGATTTACATTGGTATGAGTAAGATCAAAATCTGGCCCAAAGTTTCTGTTTCTTCAGTCACATTAGAATTCAACAATCAGGCAACCCCGGATCCTAATAGTTTGACTAAAACTGTAGACAGGGCTTTCACAGAGGCTCGCACTTTATGGTCTTTTCCAGCTATGTAACATCAACTGTCTCTCCCAGGAAACTTATGTTGATTGAAGAAATTTAAACCTCCAGCCTAAATTCCAACTCGTAAGCTAAAGCTGCTACTAAAGTGTTGCTAGAATTTTTTATAATTTAAAAATCAGCAGGCTATTACTGGTTTGGACTCCAAATCTCATTTGTAACAGTTATATACTGGCTGTAAGTTTTGCAGAATCCTCCTCTTTGAGGATCACTTGCAAACACCCAAGGGGTGTTTATACCCCAAGCGATATAAACTGGCTTTTCTGTAAATAAGAATTGGGCAGTTCACATGTCGTATTTCTTTTGCTGTTTATTGTCAGCAATTCTCTGTCAGCAGCACACTGATTTCATCCTCTGGATGAGCTGCATGCAGTTGTTTGGCTTCTGCTATTGAGACTTTTGTCCTCTGTTGACTCTGCCTGTCTCAGGGCATGCTACTCTGGCAGTGGCACCAGGGTGTGTATCACCAGCCTTGCCTTGTGGTTCCTCATCACACACGATTTCCCTCAGGGCAGCAGCAATTTTCCTGCAGTGCTAGCCATGGACATCAAGGGCTTTCACACTGCAGGGTCACTATCCATAGCAGACTCTAACACTGCACAATTGAATGCCACTGAAGCCACTGGAGCACTATCAGACTGTAGGTCAGCAGAGTTTGGGTAGCAGCTCATTCATCCCATTGCATTATGTAAGGCATGGTGGCTGCCCATTAGTCTTGCACCGGGCAATAGTCCCTCTTTGAAAATTATTTTTCTCCCTGCTTATTTATTCAAAGCACTTTGAAATCAGTGGAAAACCAATGACACCCTGCAATTTTTATTTTTGCTGACTGTCACAGTCATCTTCAGAGTTTAAATCAAGAAGCTTACTGTAGCTGAAACTATCTAAACCGAGATCCATCAACAGGGTAATATCATTTTTAGCTTGCTGCCTGAGGGCACATAACTGACATTTTGTCTATATAAAGTATTGGCGTTCCTCATATGTCAGAGTTTAAACCACAGAAAGAATCTTCTGGCAGATTCTAACAGAAGTTCCCAGAGGCAGCTGAAACAGTCTATTATCTGTGCGTGCCTGTGTTGACTAAAAGTTACACGTAGGCTGCACTCCACTATCCAGCAAGCAAGACACAATGCCAGCCTTATCCCTGCAGCATTTCAGAACAGGAGCATCAGGGCTGCTTTCCCACATCCATCATAGAAAGAGCAGCCCTCTGCCAAAGCCAGCAGGAGCTGCACAGGGAGCGCCCCAAACCCTCACCATAGCTCTGGAAGTTCACCACACTGCTCCAGCCTCTTGACAAAAGGAGCTAGGATTGTATGGAGATGGGAGAACACCACGATAGTCACATACCAAATTATTTTAAAATGTTAGGGACTAGTGAAGGGTAAAAAGTCCATGAAGAAGCTTCTGCTGAAAGGACCAAGAAGTATGTTCCTTATATCTTACACTTGATTTTTTTTCATTCTAAGCTAGCCTAAGGCCTAGGAGGAGTGGAATTTTTCATCTATACTGGTTTCTTAGAACTGCTTGAATGAGCTCTTTTCAAACTTTAGTGCTTGTTTTTCAAATCCTCATTTTCTTACTTGTAAAGCTAGGATGCAAATAATAAAAGCTATGCTCTGCTCTCACCAGAGAGCAGTGTTTATTCTTGCACTAGTTTCATAGAAAGAGCTTGAAGTCTGTTTGCACTAGTAAGTTCTGTGATTTTAATTATGAGAAAACTAGTCAATATAATGGTTCATTTTGGCTCTTCTGTTTAGAATCCCATGAGAGGAAAATGAACAGAAAGACTTAATTAAACAGACACTTTCTCCCCAAGTCAAAACAGCAACATTTTAGAACAAATGGATTTGTGCTATTAAGACCAGACTTTCATTAAGGTTTTTCATGTACTACAATTCAAGTCGTACCAGAATTCTAGCTACTGGTCTTCTGGCATTGAAAACAAACAACAAAACGGTCTTACTGTTATCCTGAATTTAACTTAGATACATATTAAATTTTATTTGCATTTTCAGTGAGGTTTATTGCTGAGAAAGCTTTGCCACCACTTAGTCCCCAGCTCATGGTCACAATCACCCCCTGCAGGTAAAGCAGTTAAGCATGTGGAAAGCTTAGCCATATTCAATCAAAGAAGAAAAATGCTTGTTTGTGTTTTTTTCCATATTTTTAATATTCACCGGATTCATGCTTCTTAGTGATATCTTGTTTCAAGTTTTACGTGAAATCGGCACTGAGAAATTTCTGCTTTACCTACCATATTCTGGTCAAACATCACAGAAGAGTGCGGTTACTTTTTCTAGAGGTGTATATTTTCACATGCAATAAAATACTTAGCTAAGATGCATAGCATTTTTCCCATTGTTCAAAGCTATGGTTCTGTTTTCTGCCTGTTCCAGTATTACATAGCTGCTGCCCTTCCTCTGCAAACATTAAGTTCATCTTGAGGGTAGGCTCAAGTGGTTGACCTATAACAAAGTAAACACATGTAGCTCAATCAGATGAGCTCAACGCATGCTTGTGTGAGGTTGCTTGACAGTCTGGGATCTGTGAAACAAAATGTGTAGCTGCAGCAGACCAAGCTGCTCCAGAGGGGAATAGTTTACATGAAGGCAAAGCAGAATTTAGATTAATATTCTCTGGTACGGTGATGTTGCAACCTTGTCCAGGATCACTCACCTCACAGAGCTTCACAGCCCCCAGGGTGGTGAAAACCACACTGCTTGCTCAATTGAGCGCTCCTCCCTTGCCCATATTCCTCTTTAGGAAGTATCCTGGGCTATTTTCTGCTCTAACCAGGTTCTCAGCAGCACCAAGATTAGGCACATAAGAGAGGAAAAAAAAAAGTTCTAGAGGCTGTCCACAGCATCACCCCTTACTCCCACAGTAACAGGGAGGCCATCTCCAAGGGTCTAGTAGGAAACATTCAAGTGTAGTTTTACTTTTCCCTCCAAAGTCATTGACTCACAAGCAAAAACACAAATTTAAAAAACTGTGATAAATGGATCCACAAGCCACACTAGTTCTGTGGCTAGGCTGGAAATCCCCCACCCAATCCAGCTTGGCCTTGTGCTCTAGTCCCACCTCACACCCATTCCAGCTTTACTGCCCTTGTGCCCCTCTCAGCCATTTCCCTTCTCCCCCTTCCAGACAAGCCACTCCAGCTCTGGCTTTACTCATGCCAAGGGGACTGGAACAGAATGACCATGGTATTTACAGCCATAGTACTGTTCTCTCCACTTGTTTGTCCTTTCCTTTTTCCCTCTCTACCTGCATTCACCTGCAGCATCTGTGCCGTGTTGCAAAACTCAGCATACAATTTGGTGCTTTTAGCATATGAAAGTAAAAACCAATTTTCCTGCACACGTGGTGGGACAATTTGAACAGATGAAATTCAAATTGCGCTTGCATTTAATTAAGAGCCAAATTTCAAGGACCAATTTCCTCTGCCATGGGTAGGAAACCAAGCACACAAGTCACCGTCTGCAAGGCAGCACCATATCTAAGCGCATCAAGCTTCAGATGCAAATCAGAATTTACTCCAAGAGAGATGCAAATGAAAGTGGAAATATCTCACTACAAAACTATCACAAACTTTTATATGGCATAAGTTATCACATCAGACTGAAAATTTGGTCTCAGCAATTGAACATCCTATATACTGAGTGATGACTGTACCTCTGGTAAACATGAAAAGAAAAAGGTCAGTAACTTGTATGAAATAATTATTTGCTGAATGCAGAAGGCAGCTGTTTTCAGCATCTAGAGTCAATATATGTAATTGGCTACCTGCAGGATGGTTCTTTCTATATATGGAGTGGATCAAAATGCAGATGTGAATACTGTTCATATCTAAATAGAGCTTCTTTTTACTTTTTATTTCTCCTTCCCTTCAAGAATTTTTCATCACAACGTAAAATGATTATGATATTATGATTGCTGGTGGTATAAAATTTCAAACCCACCAGAAGATAAGATTTCTGCTCAAAAAAAGAACATAAGTTAATATATTTTTGAAACAGAGCTTTTCTGGCAGAAAAGCTTGGTGTGAACCAAGGGCTAATGACCACATCCAATAATCAAGAACAATCCAGTTTCCAGAGCTAGCATTCAAGGTTTGACTGGTAAAAGTGAATGAGTTCTCTCTTCAAACACACAAAAAATTATTGTTAAGTTAAATGCATACAAGTAGACAATATCCTAATAGAAGTTATATTGTCTAGCACGTCTCCTTCCTATATCTTTGTATAGTAAGAGAAGCCTAGCCCAGGATGAGAACTCTAGTGCTTATCCTGCATAGGGAAGAGTGTCCAGCCTCCCACAGCAGTGGGGCAGGGTAGTCTCTCTCATGCTCTTCAGGTTGTGTTTATTACGGCTGTCAACAGCAGTAGTGGCATGCTGACAGTGTTACCAAAACTGTTTTGACTTGTTGCAGAAGGAGTAAACAAACTCACTGGATTGGGAGCCACACCTCTCAACAAAATCCATCCTGCAACTCCTATGGCATTACCAGGCTCCTATCTGCACTCCTGTGTATTTTAGGGGTGGGGGACACATGTGTGAGCATGTGCATTATCTAGAACTTAAGTTCAGAACTTTCAGCAATTAATTTTGTGACTTGAAAGGTAACTGTTGAACTTCTAACAGCTTGGAATCAATTGAGAGTTAAAAATCAGTTTGCATCAGGTTTTCTATTTAATGAGTAAAACTTAAGTGCTCAAAAATATGTCTCATCCAAATGAATTTATTTAGTCCAGCAGGTTTATTTCAGAGCAGCAATGCTTTGAAAGTTATAAGCATGATAGTTATTGTCCTACCATAAGGAAAATAAAACCCAAGTGCTGTCCTGAGAGGTTTTCAGGATTTTATCACCTACACAAAAGTCAAACATGCTTTTAAAGGAATTGCCTTAAAAATAGAAAAGCTATTTTAATCAAACTCCTGGACTGCATTACCTTGTCACCTGTGCCCAGCAATGGAGCACTTTTTTCCTTTAATAGATATTTTTTCTTAAAACATCCTGATCACAAATGACCTTTGGTTTTTAAAGTAAAACACAATGGAACAACTTAGTCCTGCTCCTCTTCAGGTCAGTGGGAAACCTGCCACCCCTTGCAACACAGAGCATCTCAGCCTGTGACATGCACAGGCTCTAGCCTGCAAAGCCATTTCACCCCCCTAAACGGAGTTCATGGACAAGGGGGGCTCTCAGTCCCTCTGAGGATCAGGGCCAAGAGATGCTTTCCAAATGATCCACAATAGAATAGCTCGGCATGCAGCAGCCAGCTGACAGATGAGAGTCCTGTGGGAAAGAAGCTTTCAGTTCTGATTTACAGACTGAAAGGGCAGCAGTATCTCTGGCATCTTTGGGCAGGGACTTTCAGGGATGAAGTAGCAGCTGCCCAGTCTGCATAAATTTATGAACGGGTGAGACAAGCAGGCTACTATCTGCTGGCCCTTTGGAGAATGAAAGGTGTGACCAGATTGCACAGAGAGAGAAAGAGCTCAGGTTCAAACCCTGAAGGGCTGCATAGAAACTTTGGAAAGAAAATTACCTCAAAGGATATACTGAAACCAAATGTAAGCAAAGATGTAGAGCAGTATTCAGTAGTGGCTGGTGGGGCCCTGGAAGCATGTGCAAAACAAATTATGACAATTCTTTTCTATGTAGTAAACCAGCATGATAGGTATTACAGTTAAAAGTGTCTATAAACAAACTGTTGTCAGGGAAAGGTGCACAGGCAAAATAGCTTTTTTGTTAACTCATGCTAGTCTAGAGAATATCTCCACTAAGAACTCTAAAGACACTTTTTGTCAATAGCTATGAGAACCCTTTAATTTTGTTCTGAAGTTTATTTTACTTGCTTTGATATTTATGTTTTACCATTATACCTTTGTACAAAAACTGCTATTAAATCTCCTAATGAAATAGCTGGAGGTGCAACACTTACTTGACTCACAAAATTTATCAGATACTGAATATAATTTTAAAATATCTAATTAAAAAATTTACTACTGTAGTGTAAGGAAGACACTTCAGTGAGCTCAATTTGTTACCCAGATACCCAGACAAGACAAATACACAGTCAAGTATTTCAAATGGAAGAGCTGCAGGTCCAGGAAACATAGTGCTGATATTTCTGAAAAGGTTAGAGTTCATCCCAGGAAAAAAACAGTGACTCAAACGTTCACTCTTCTCCCTGCAACTGTGCTTCTCTGGTAAAGATCCTTAAGAAATAACACCTAAGAGAGAAGATGGTCAAAAAAGTGCAGATTCCCAAGCAATTACTGGAAGTGTAATCAAGAGTTAGTTTCCAGTTCATCTAGTCCCTGATACAGTATAGAGGAAGAATAAGAATTTTTAAGAGAAATAGATCATGAATAACATCTAGTACCACATCAAAACACAAAACTTTCCTGGGAAAAGCATGAAGAGATGTAAAAGCAGAAGCTCAGAAGACACACAGTAACCTGAAGTGTGACCCCCAAGGGAAAACCTGAAAGGCATCAGGGGGATGAAGGGGCTCAGGTAAGCAAGGATCATCAGTCAAGGGGCTGCAAGATTTTCCACATTCAGGGCAAAAAAATGGCATACCCAACCCGGGGGAGATCCTAGACCACAGAGAAATAAATGTATATATATATATATATATATGTAAAATATAAATAGCAGTCAGCTCCTCTGAACACTGTCCCAGGCTCCTTGTGCTGTCAGTTTAAACTGAGTCATTAGAGACTTTTTAATTTTCTACATTTGAGGGGCTTGCTTATTCTCTATGCAGAAGTCTAGGATTAGGTGTCTTCCCAAGTAAAATAACAGGAATACAGCTGACTGTGTTTTACACTAGGGTTTAATATTATCACTAATGACCATAGATGACAGTAAAAGCTTGCTTATTAACCAAACTTTCAGATAATTTCCAGAAACTAATCAGCCATTTCAGACAGATCATTATCTTAGCAGTCACTCTCCCTCTTCGCAGATTGCAAGTCACAGAAAAACTCTTGGACTGCTAAAATTGTGTGTGCCAAGTTGCCTCTAAATCTTGCAGGAAAACAGATATAGCTGTGATGAAGCCAAGGGGGTGAACTACTCCCATGTGTTTCTCATTTCCTAGTCAGCACAATCTGCAGTAGAAACACAGAGAGCAGACAGAAAAATGAAGAGTTTGTTTCAGCTTTGGTGCTTGTACAGTCAGTTATTGGGAGTGCAGCTGTTAAGTGATGAAGGCATTTCTCTTCCCTTTGCCCATCAGACAGGTGATGACATCCCAAGGAACCTTACCTGAGAGATTGCACACTCACAACACCACTATTAACATCTGTCTACTCAGATGTCACCAGTTTTGCAATAATTCATTAAACATGGTGATTGTTACATATTTTCTGCTGTGCTCAGGGCCTTTGCCCTTGCATTTTCTTATGCACCTGTGCCGACTTTCCCCTGGAGCCAGGGAGCAAGCCAAGATCCACGTTTCTCCTTAGACTACATCTTCTGTGAGAAGCTGCCTGCAAATTTTCTGCCAAGAAAACCTGGCAGAACTGAAACCAGAAGAAGCACAATTAAGCCCCTCTAGCCTTTGTATTGTGGGGAACTATGAGGAAGGAATATCTGTTTGTATGTTGCATATATGTGTGCAGTGTAGGCACAGGGCATGGGTTGGACAGGAGGAGCAGTTATCCCAGGGCACTGCTCAGAGGCAAAAACTTAGGCCAGAAATACCTCAGAAATTAGGTTGGCAAGCCATTCCCAGCAGTGGAAGTGCTGGGGAGGGAGAGAAGGACTTTCTGAACCCCAGGGCACTGAGAGTCAAGTGTGTATGTTTCTATAGGGATGCAAGTGTTAATAGCAGCCAGCCTAGAATGCAGAACCAATGCTGTGTGTGAAAAACAAGCCTCTGAGGACTCCTGCCAATGTATATCCAAGCATGGAAAAACAGGTCTTCTCTACCCTGTTTTCATCCAAGCCTGTTTGGCAGAGATGCCTTTTATGAGACTGGTCACCTCTGGTTTCCTCAAACACCAGTGATGACACACAAGGCTGGTGCTCACATCCTAGGTAGGCCAGATTGCCCTCTGGAGAGGCTGCACTCTCCATGAAATACTAAAAAGCCATCTGGCAAATTGGTTTCTCACTTGGGCATCTAAGCTCCCTGACAAATATTAGGCAGAAGGAGGGTTAACTCACGATACCTCTCCTAACATCTTTCATTGCGAATTCCCCAAAATAAAGCAACATCAAAGGGGTAAGAGGGTTCAAGGGGATCAGTCTGAAGTGTCTGTGCGCATTTATCCTAATTCCATTCCTCTGGTCCCTCTCTGCCTCACAAAAAAAAAAAAAAACCAAAAAACAACACACAGAGAAAATAAACTAATTAAAATTCATTAGATCCATAGCCACCTTGGTGGCAATGTGCTAAAGACTACTGGAATCGCCACAAAGGGAATAGAGATGAAATTATGTGTTCAGGAGATTCAGTACCAAACAGTTCTTTGATTTTGGGGCTTCTTTTTCTTTCTTTTTTGTTTTGGAGGAACATGTAAAAGTCATGGGTTTGGCTTTTCTTTTTATTTAAAAGGTGGGGTGAGGAGGACAGTGGGTGTGTTGGGTTTTTCGTTTTGTTGAAATTAGTGCCCTGTCTTATGTTGCCAGCACAGAGGTAAAGGCTGGAGTTGTGAACAGAAAGCACCCTGTGAACAGCAGCACCCTTGCTGGCAGCCAGGCACAGGTCCTTCATGCCTCTGATGAGGACATCATTGAAGGTTAAAGACTGGCAGAGGAGGGGACAGAAGGTTTTAGGCACAGAAGAGAGCCTGTAAAGTGAGAGGGGAGAGGCAGTGGATGGAAGGGGCTGCTTGCAGCACATGGAGAGAGTGAAACAGGAAAGGTTGCAGTATGGAAACGTGGAAGCTGCTGTGGCCATCCTGGTACAGTCAAGTGTCAAGAAGCATTGAAAGAGCAAAACATCACTGAAAATTTGACGAGGTACTGGGACCAGAATTAGGCTTATGTCCTGGGCTGCCAGAAAGAGAAAGCTCCTTCATTTCAGGAACAGATGGCTTGGTACCCTGGGATTGTTTCTGAATTAAGACTTCTGTTGATGTTTTGGAATAAACTGGCTTGATGTCAAAAGCTACCTAGATTAAATCACCCCAAGATTTTCCTCATATGTTGTACTGTTCTAACACATGATCCCCTTTCCTATAGCAAAAGGTGATTCTGGGTTTTTTTCCTAAACAAAGAAAGCATATGTTTATCTCCACTTTAAAAATTCAAATTTGGATTTTAAAATGCCAAGAAAATAAATTAATTTATCTGAACAAACAGCCTTTAACAGCCCCCACCATATTATCTTACATGTTCTCCCTGAGGAGACCTGGCATTTTTTCCCCAGCTCCTTTCTAAAGGTCCTAGAAGAAGAATACAAAGAAAAACATAATTAAGGAAAGCTGTGGGGAAATTACCCTTTTGCCAATTTCCAGAAAAATTAATTTCTTGGGATCTGACCTAATAACTACATAGACTTTATTCCTGCACAAGAATTAATTTCTTCTTACAAAAACAAAAGATTTATCTTTGTTTCCATTTCTCATTTCCATTCCCCCAGGCAAACCATAAGTTCTGAAACATTGATACAGACTCTCAGAGAGTACAGGTGAGATATTTTATGGAAAGAGTGGTTGGGAGAGGATCTGAAAAGAGAGAAATGGGAAGTAGGTGTTGATTTGACTAAAGACTATAATAATTTCATACAGGAAAGAGCTTTTGCACAAGCTGGAGCTATCCCTCATCCAGCAGCAACACACTGATTCTGGAAGCAGCTAGTCACTCAGGAAATTGTCACAACAAAGTATTGCTGGAGAAAGAAAAGCAGACAGAGTTCCCAATATTGATTTTGTATTAACTTTTATGGCAGAAGACACTTTGAAATCTTTGAGGGAAATTTATCCACATTTATCCATGAAGCCTTGTAGCATCCTACTATCCCAAGATAAACAATATGATTTTGGGTTTTGTTGCAAATATTAATGTTTCTGTCACTGTTTTTTGGACTGATCATATCTTTCTGGTAAAAATGGCTAATCATACTTGGGATTCTTACACACCTTCCCTCATCTTCCACCACCATCCACCTTCCTTTCCACCTTCCATCATTACTCACCTCTACACTTCTCTGTTTCAGTTTGCTGATTAGTACTGTCTATATTTTTCATTTCCCCTGCACAAAAGCAGTGAGAATGTAACTTCATGCTGAGACATAGGAAGGTTTAGGAACCAATTCTGCAAGAAGCTTCCACGTATCTAAGTATGCTAGCCATCCTTGGCTCGATGTTTCACTTCCATGCTGAACTGAGGATTGAGATCCTAAACCTAATCTTCAGATGAACTTCTTTGAAGATCACATACATCACTGCACTTCCAAGTCTTACTAACTGTGGAGAGCTGAGAGGTGTAGGCAAGATCATGTAGGCAGCTCCCCCAAAACTTTTCCTTGCTAAGGGAGAGAGAGGTCTATGCACAGTTCACCCAGAGATTTCATTAAAAACAGGCAAGAGTGCTCCTACCAAGTGATTTTAAAAGTAGCCTGGTATAAATAAAATGTGTCAGTTTGCATTTTCATCCCAGACTATAGCCCCAAGTTTTAAGAACTATTTTGCTAGCTGATGAAGACTTTCATATGGGTAAGTTCACAGCTCTATAAATTATTGTTATGCTTATTTTGCTTGTGTCCTATTTTCCCTGAATCTGTAACAAGACATAAGTTTTCTGCTCTGCTAAAGTGTAATCATAAATGTATCTCTCTGAACACAGAAACCAAATAAATGTTTCTAGTTTCAGTAGTAATGGAGTTTTCCCAATGTAGCCAGTATGTTGAAGCAATACAAGCTAGTAGCCAGCACACCATATAACTGTTTTATTTAAAAAAAAAATAAAACAAATACTGCCATAACTCCACATTTGCAAGGAGAAGAAAAAGTATCCGTTAATTGTCTCTACATGATGTTTACATATAAGCAAGAAGCTGGAGATTTATAGCCCAGTTGTTCTCATAACCAACCCCAGTGACAATGTGTCTCCGCTCATTCTAATAGAAACATCTGCCTAACCAGCAGAGCTAAGGATAACCACTGCTATCTGACATTCCAGTGGTTTACAAGGACAACACACTTACAGCAGCAAATCTGCCACAAGCAAACAGCAAAATATTCTGCTGAATGTATCACAGTCATTCACATTACTCAGATGTTTCTTCCTATCCTTAGTAAAAGGCCAATGTGGATCCTGATCCAGAGGAATCAAGCTCCTTATCTCATGAAATTTGATGGGGTTTGGTGTATGGGTTTTTGAGATATTTTTTAAAACAGCTTTTCCTGGCAGAAATTACAAGCTAATAAATACCTCTAAAAGACCTTTCTTATGCCAACAGCATAACTCAAATTCAGAAAAAAACTCTTGGGAGAAAGAATCCAAAGAGTAAAGCTCACCACTTTAGCTAAGTGTCACTGCTGGTTCCAGTTCTCCTTCTGCACGGGTTGCTCCTCTTGGCTGCTTTCAGCACGGATTAGTGACCTTCAACCCTGACAAATATGTTGCCCTCATGCTTTTATGATCTCATAATCTCTCAGAAGGTGCCACATTCAGAGACTAAATACACCAGAATCCCAGTGGCAGCATAATGCAGATGCAGATGTGATTAATGCCAATTAAAACAGTAGCAGCATGTGACAACTGTTACAATTACTGTTAATTAGCAAGTTTTAAACCCTCTCTTGTCAGGCTCCTCTTCAAAGTATGCGACTAGAATAGGTCATGAGTTCATGACTCCTTAGTCTTTGAATGACTTTCTGCTAGAGAACTACTACATGAAAGGCTTTAGCAGAAAACTTTGCATGATCTGTTGGTATTTCCCTGGAAAATGGCTCGTAAAGAATAAAGGAACTTCGGCTATGGAGGGAATTTGGGCACAGGACACTGCCCAGATGAACTCTTAAACACAATTTGCTTACAGTGCTCCCCACAGCATGTTAAATTTCATCTATAAATATACAAGTTAAACAATCCAAGTAGCTCAGTATCTACAATTAAGTTGTGTAAATAGCAATTGAAAGAGAGGGGAAGGTTGCTCTTAAACTCTATTTGCCACATCTCACACCAGTTTTAGAAACATGGTATCTTCTCCCCTTCTCCCACCACAGCAAGAAGAGAGCCCCTGTTTAGGATCTGTTTCTATTGCACTGGGAGGTCTGCCTGAAGCACGTGCAGACACGCTGGCTGCACCTATCCCAGGAAAATAAACACTGCAGGGATGCTGCCAGACCCAACCATTGATGCTATCACCCTGGTAGAACCATCACTGGCATGCTGGGACCCATGCTGTCCCAGGAAATATCATCCCACATGGGTGCACAAGTCCACAGGGGCCAGGAGCCCCACCCTGCAGCCACCCTCTCTGGCAGGAGTGAGAAGGATGTGGTCAAAAGGCAGCAGTTAGCCCCCAGGCTAAAGAACAGACCTTGGCACTGGCTCACAGTAATTCTAATAAACACAGCAATTAGGGATAGCTATTGCTTGAGCAGGTTATCTGGGCTCCAGCACAAGGTGGGCACTTCTTAGGCCACAGCAAACCTGCCCTACCCAGGCAGCTGCCACATTTTCTCTCCAGTTGTTATTACCTTAATCAGTGTCTGTCCACCAGTTAAGTCATGATAATACATGTCCCATAGGGTGCAGGAATGGCAGGTCCAGTGTTGGATATCAGTGTAGACCAGAAAAGCCACCCACATCCCCAGAACAATGAACTCACGGCAAACTTCAATCATCCTAAATAAAGAAAAGGAATGAATGCTCAAAGCTCTTGGCTTTGGCCAATTGCTGCAGGGATCTCCTGCAGGCCTAGGGATGACCAAGGACATTTGACATCACACAGGAGCAGGCAGCTGTGGCCCAAAACACACCTGCTTCCCCAGGCAGGCAGCAGCTTGGTGCATATTCCTGGTATTCAGATGACTTCCGAGGGCACTTACTTGCACAACAGCATGTTCTCCCCTGTTCCTAATACCAGAGAAACCACCACTTACTGCCTGAGCAGTCATACTGTGACTAGGAAACCATGTTTCATATTTCAAAGGTAACTTAGAAATTACAGTATGGAGCGCTTGACATCTTAAGAGATCTATACATCACATTGACACATATAAACAAAAAATGAGACCATACTGCATAATGTCAAGCAGCTTTTTAGCTTGTTTTAAAAGAAGCAACCTTTACAATGTAAAGACATATTTAGGTCTGAATGGGTCATTTTTCTCTTCCTGGTTTTTTTTTTTCCTAACAGCAGACATTCTTTTTTTTTCTTCATCAGAAAGAGTTTTATCTCAAGAAGCTCCGAAACTTTCAAGATCTGGATAGAAAAATATAATCAACTCTGAAGTTTTTTTAGCTTTTGTTAACTTTTAATAGAACTATAGAAATCTTTCAGCAGCTACTTTACTTTCCATCCAGAAAGAGTGCACAGGGCTCTCAGTAACCCTCCTTACCAAGAGATTTGTGCCGGCAGCACAGGGAGAGGCAGGTACATTATTTTGTGATTAAGAACTAGCAGGTCTGCTCTCCATTTATTTCAACCATCCTATTAGTGCAGCTTAGACATCTGCCTAACATTTCCTTTCACTCTAGTTATGTGAGCTAAATAACACATAAGCTAAAAATGGGCTTTCAGAAACTTTTAATAGCAAGAAAAAATAAACTCCTGCAGTATTATAGATGGACAATCTCTGTCTTGGCTTCATTACTTTCTGTTATTTAAAGAAAAATAGTGACTTTGCACTGACAAAACCCATGCAAAAGAATTATGTATTGAGCTCATTTTGTCCAATTTGTGCAGTAAAGTATTAGTTAATGATCTTACACTTAAAATACTAGGACTCTGTGCCACCATAAATGGGGTAACCAAGGCACTTGTTTCAGCATGCCTAAGTACCCAACCTTTAATGGAGGCACCAAGTTGTATCTTCCTTTTGCTCTGCTTTGCTCAGGTTCATCTGCTCTGCTCAGGGTGGGAGCCAGGAATAACTTTGTGTGCACACAGTGCTTGGTGCAAGCATCACCCATCTCACAGCTACACGTAAATAATTTTATGACAGAGGTAGCACAACCTGAACAGTATTGCTGAGCCAAACTAAGCACTGCTTCTTGTAATGCCTCCTCCTGTCCCCTTCTGGTGTGAACACATATATAAACAGATACATTTATCAGATGCCTGTGTCTTTATTGTACAGATACTATATACTCTGTTTCTTTTCAACAGATTGTTCTGTCATTGCCCCATTTGTTGCCTGCAAAGAAGGTGTATTTCAGGAACTTCTATTCCAGGTGCCTATCACTGGATTGTCTGTACTGAAAAAACTTAAGACAACTTTTAAGTGAACATTTACATTTATGTATAATACTGTTTAATATTTATAAAGTAGATAACCTTGGGGAATATTTTACTCTCCTGTACTTAGAAGAAATCTCTTTCATGCAAATTATTCCTTCTTCGAATGGCACAGTTAGTAAAAAAAATACCCTGAAGTTAAAAAAAAAATCTAATAAAGTAATTCTTTCAATCATTGTTTCTGAGACACAAACTTGTTGCTCCTGCAGAGAAGGGGACATGGTCCCAAGAAAGGCTGACCACTTCATCACAAACGCCTCATTTAGTGGAAGAGAGTTGTGAACTTCCCCCTCAGCAGGCAGATGACTGCAGTGGTGGAAAAGCCATGCTGCCCAAAGGACTTCACAAGAAATTTCATGTTTATCACTCCAGCTTGTCATCCAATGGAATTTAGAAGATGCCTTCTGCAGAAATATTTGTCCTGGGAGCCCATCCAGATGACATTCAGCAGACCCCTCCAAATTTCCAATAAATATATCAAAAACCTTTACTAGTCCCCTGGAGGTCACAGGGATTGATTCTCATTCCCATTCTATCTAACGAGTTGACTGTGATCCCCTCTACTGTGCTACAGCCCCCTGGCCTGAGATCTCCTTCACAATTAAGAGCTTGGAAGATTATGTACTTTTCAGACTGATGGAGAGCAAACAAGTTTTGGCGTGCACACACTTGGCTCTGAAGTCCACATGCACGGTCCTGACACTACTTCCTATCCAAGGGGAGCAGAGAGGGTGCAAGGATGGGCTGCGCACAAAGCCTAGGGCATGCAGCAGCTGGACTCACTTGCCTCCTGCATCCTCCCCCTGCAGGGCCTGGGGGAATGGGAATAGGGAGAGAGAAAGTCGCATCCAGCAGACGAGGTGGCGCAGGCGATTGAGCAGAGTCGGGAACAGGCAGCCCACGGTGCCGCTGGCGGTGGCAGCGTCCGGACGGGACCCGGCGCCCCTTTCTCCGCCCTGCCCGGGGGCGTGCAGCTCTGGCCGCCGTCGCTGCATCAGGCAGCCGTACCCGCGGGGGCCGGGACGGGCAGCGGTCACCGAAGGGACTGCCTGGGGGCTATTCTCCTTCCCTGGGGGAGAGAGAGAGAGACGAGCCGGTGCGCACACGTGTGAGGGCACAACCGTAACCACACACAGACGCGCACCTGGGGCGGAGGGCGTAGGAAACAAACCCGCAGCCAGGTGTCACCTTTGGGGGCGGCCCGGCCCGGCCCGGCCGTGCCCAGCGCGGGTCCCTTCGCCCCGCAGCTCCGGTGCCCGGCGCTGTGCCGGCGAGGGGGCTCCGGGACTGACTTGGTCTCCTGGGAATTTCACTGCTCCATCCCATACACGAGTGCCTTCCCCCCACAAAAATGAACTATCCAGAAGCAAAGACTATTTTAAAAGAGAAGCCGCCCGAGGCGGAGGGAGCGGTCTCCGGACCGCCCGCACAAACCCCGCGCTGCCCAGCCGCCCGCTCGGGCTGCGCCGCGCTAATTCCGCAGCACCGGAGACATGAGGATCTCATACCTCCGGACAACTGCGTGAGTCATAAATACACGGCGCAGGGCTGAAAGTCGACACTGTTTACAGCGACTTTGCCGCGGCCTTC